>BLBF01000063.1:3160514-3231479 GCA_015471245.1 Laticauda colubrina
GAGAGAGAGAGAGAGAGAGAGAGAGAGAGAGAGAGAGAGAGAGAGAATGACCAAAGGCATTGATCTAAAATTTTAGTTACAGATTTAATTGTACATTAATCTAGTGGAGTCTTTTCCGAGACTCCAACAGTAGGGTTCATTTATCAATATGATGTCACTGATGCTCTCTCCCCACAGAAGCAAGGGATACATCTTTAAGAAATGAGGATGTTATATTTATGGTAAAAACTATAGTATATACATGTCTATATATCTGTTGAAGAGTCAACATTGGTACCTCAGTAATCTATTAGGCTACTTGCGATAATAGAAAAGTGATGAATGAAACATCAACTAACAACATGAAAAACTTGGAGATTGGCAGGCAAATTGTTTTGCCGATTTTCTTCATAATTTAGATAAAGTCATCAAAATGAGTGGGGATATGGGACTAAAATATACTGTGATCCATGATATTGATTGTGAAATAGATAACTGGGAACCCTTTTTTTGAACTATTACCATCTGGCAGACACTACAGAATAATAATAAAAAAGGAGAAATAGGCCGAAAAACAGCTTCTATCCCAGGGCAGTAGCTCTTTTGAATTCTGCTGTATTGTGCAGTGTTGGTGCAGTGTCGGGGGTTTTCTGTTCAATGTGTGGAGGGGAAGAATGAGTGTTTGTGTTTATTTTCATGGTCATGATGTGCACTGAAGATGGTATTTGATTTCATTGTACAAGGTGCAGTGACAATAAAGTAAATGAAAGTAAACTAACTTACATGATGACATCTCCAAATATTGCTGTTTAACTGCTGAGCATGAGGCAATGTTGGTAAATATTCTAAGCATCCACAATGGTTTTAACACTTTATGGTGTCTTTGATCAGAAAGGTTTTCTCAGAAGACAATGCTATCATAATGGGAGATTATCAAAATGGCTGATTACTATGGTATATGTAAACACTTGATTTGTGAATCATACTGGTGAGCTATTGTGAATGGGTGACTGAGGAGAGGTGTTGAGGAGAGGAATATGGGAGAGAATAAAAAGGGAAAGATCATAGCATGTACTGCTTAGAAAAAACACATTTTGCATTTATAAAGTACATATCATCCATCTTGCTGCAGCTAGCCATGCTCACATCAATGGAACGATTCATTCATTTTGTGTGAGTGAAGTCATATGCAGTTGTAGGTAGAGCAGAAGAAATTCAGTAAGCCACAGATGATAAATTATTAAAAGGCAAATGCGTATAGGAAAAAGTTGCAAGAAACGTGGTGTGTTATATCAATCTAAAGATTGGATTCTGGACTCCCTTTTTGTGCACAAGCACTTACACTTAAAAAAAAAAAAACTCAAAGGAGTCTGATGTATAATAGATACAATTAGTGTTTTACCAATAATAAGGGATGGCTTCTATCAATTTTTTTTTTGCTTCTTTGAACAGCCTAGGAAGAGAAGATATTATTAGTATTTATCAAACAAATTGCCCTGATAATCAGAATCCCCTACAAAGAATTGGAAGACTAATTATTTAAAGTAAAGTTCTTAAGTGTCTCACAGCAATGAAGTATAAATAAGAAAAAATGTTCTTCTAAAACACAAAACATTTAAGAAAGAATTTACATAAGCAAAATAGTAAGCAAGCATCTTTTAAATTTAAAAAAAAAACAGTGATTAAAAACAGAAAGCAAAAATAATTCACCAAAAGACTTCCTGAAAAGGAAGACCTTCATCAGGTTATAGGAAGTTGTTAATAAAGAGTCAAGCTTCTTTGGAAGAGAATTGCGGAGCTGAGCAATAAGCACTAGCAATAGCACTTGGACTTATATACTGCTTCACAGTACTTTTGCAGCCCTCTCTAAGCAGTTTACAGAGTCAGCATATTGCCCCCAACAATCTGGGTCCTCATTTTATTCATCTCAGAAGGATGGAAGGCTGAGTCAACCTTGAGTGCTGGTGAGATTCAATCTGCCAATTGCAGCAGCTGGCAGGCAGCAGAAGTAGCCTGCAGTACTGAATTCTAACCACAACACCACCAAGAGGCTTAGATGCACTGTCCACAAAGGATCCTCTCACTAGAAAGATAAGGATTTCCCTGTACCATTCGCATCTGGCTCTTGGCTGCTTATCTCTGTTTCTTGGCTGAGGAAGCCAGCATGGTCTGGAGACATGTGGCTGGCATGGCTATAGATGCCAAAGAATGGAGTTACTGAAGTGGGAAGGGAGAGAGTAGACCTATTAATCTACCTGCATTTGCATTCTTTTGAACTTCTAGGTGGGCAGGAGCTGGACCAAGGAATGGGAGCTCAGCCCTTTGTGCAGCACTCAGGTCTTGAACCCAGGTTGTCAGTTTTCCAGCTGACAACCTCAACATCTTTAACAGCTGAGCCAATGTGCCACCTTGTCTCACTAATCCTAGTTAAGTAGATTTCAGATGTTGCAGGGACAAATAAAGTGCCTCTTGCACAGTGGTGGGATTCAAATTTTTTACTACTGGTTGTGTGGGCATGGCAGGGGAAGGATTCTGTAAAATCTCCAGTCAGAGGTGGTATTTGCCGGTTCTCTGAACTACTCAAAATTTCCACTACCGGTTCTCCAGAACTGGTCAGAACTTGCTGAATATCACCTCTGCTGTTGAACCTGCAGCCGGCATGTTTGTACAAGATACATCCCTGTAGCTGGCATGTTTGTACAAGATAAAAGAGCTTCACCCTAAATTAGAGATTGGTTCCTCCTCCTCCTGCTCCTCTTCCTCCCATCTTTCAACCAACCCTGGGCTGCTCTCAGTCAAGATACAAATGAAAAGGCAAGGCAATCGATCTAGGTTTAGTGCAAATAGTGGCTTAATTATATTTAAAATCTCTTTCGCTGTATTTTCCTATTCTTTGTCAACATTGATAAAATTATGATTTCTTATACTGAATTTTTTAGTTGTTGAATGCAACTGTAGTAGTATTATGAGATACATAAGAAAAGAGCCCCACCCCCACCCTGAGACAAGAGGAAGTTGATACATTGAAAAAAGCCATATGTGGTTGGCAGAGCATCTGTTCTCATGTTAAATGCACTGCATTTGTACCCATTCTGATTTTGCTTCAATAGCTGAAAGAGCACACTCTCTACTATCCACGTATATATAATGCTCTGGGCAGGTGCTTGAATGAATATGAGCTTTGATACTTCTTGTCTCATTGTTTCTGACAGTTCTTCCAAACTCTGTTCTTGATTGGCCACTAGCAATAAGCATGGGAATTGGGCTTCTCCTTAGTTTGAAATTTTGGGTATGGGATTCTGCCAGTTCTCACCAATTCGCTAGAACCAGTTGTTAACTTTCTAAGCAGTTCAGAGAACCAACTGTTGGAAGAAATCTCCTTCAGTTTTTTCCCACCCTTATTACATTCTTGGCATTATGACTAGACTTACTGTCTCCGAAGGAGTTTTTTTTTTTTCTTTGGTGGTACTTTCTTAAAGGGGAAGCGTTATTTTAAGCTTTTTACACTGGTGCTAGGAGGAAATATTCCCCTGGAAATATTTCCAGTCGCATGCAATGGTCAGCACTTTGAGGAAATAATTGAATAATGAAGCAAAGCTGCCGGAAATAAGCTTTTAATGACAAAGAACCAAGATGAGTGACATTCAGCAAGGCTTCTTGACTAGCTAGAATGATTGACATTCAAACGTGAGTTTACATACTCTTTCTGAGTTTTTGTCTAAAACTGGTGACCATTCAAAGTTACACTGGCACTGAAAAAAGTGACTTATGACCATTTTTCACACATACAATTGTTGTAGCATCCCCACTGTCATGAGAGGCCAGGCGAAGAGAAGCACTCCTTGTGAGTGACATCGAATTGGCCATGCCCACCCAGACGCATGACCACTAAACCACACCCAACAACTAAGCCATGCCCATAGAATCGGCTGTTAAAAAAATTGAATCCCACCCCTGGTTTGAATGCTACTGACTGGATGGTTTTTGAATACTTGTTTGTGTTTCCATTCAAAACCAGTGTTATGGAATATTTTAAGTTATTCTGGGTACTAAAATCCAGACATTTTAAAGTTCTGAAATTGAGAAACACTGCCATAAATCCTCCAGCCTGTTTTGTTTTCTTTTAGTCCAGTGAATTTCACTTGTACCATCTATCTAATAATCCCAGCTATGAGATACAAGTTGCATCTTGACCCTTAATTATTGTCCTCAATCAGTTTATTGCTTCCAGATACCTGTCATAATCTTGAAAGGCCAAAGAAGGAATTCTTATTTTAGCCTTGCCTCTTGAAAATTGGCCTGGACTTCACCTTTAAATTCAACCTTGTCAGCCAAGTCCCTAACATTTGCTAATGCACAGATTATGAAAAAATATAAATCTTGATGATGAAGTTTTTCATCCTTATCCAGATGGGGAAAATGCAATTAGCCTATCATATAATGAAGAGAAATCTGGCCAAATGATGACAAGGTTTCTAAACATTATTGCTGAGTCATCTATTCTTACACCTGAATACCCAGATGGCAAAGTGCTCATACTGCAGATGCACCAGGCTTCACAAGAAGATATTGTACCTCTCTAGTCCTAGCAGTCAGCATTGCTTTTTCATTCACTTCAGACTGAAAATGGCAATTTGAGGAAAAATAAATGCCACATCAGATCTTTAGAAGAACTGATATACGGTACACATCTTCCAATGAATTGTGACTAGAGCTTGTCTCAAGAGGCTAATCCACATATCCTCTCTAATAAATGACTAAATGTTTATTGAGATTTGGAACTATAAATCTCATATTGTCTAATGTTACAACTTGCAAATAAAAGAGATGCTGAAAGAGGGTTGGCGAAAGAAGAGGGAAATATAACCATGACTATTGTTTCTACAACAAACTAATATCAAATAAGCAGATAGATGGACAATATTTAATATTGTAAGCTGCCCCAAGTTACCATGTGGTAAGATGAGCAGCTAATACATTTTACAAACAAATAAATGAATAAAAAATTATATTTAAATGCCTTCCTTTTCACCTACCCTCTCTATGTCCCGCATTCCCTCCCTCTTTCAAGGCTACAGATTAAATGAGAGTGAAATGATGAAACTACTATATAGGGTCAGACTACATTTCCTTCTTTTTTGTTGTTTTTCCATTTTAAAAAAAACAAACAGATTTGCTAGTGCTCTTAAAAGTTTATTATACCTATTATTTCATGCCAAATTTTTGTGGTGCTGAGGGGGTTATGGGGTTGCCAAAATGGGGCATCGGGGAAAGCTCCATTTCCCTCACAAGATATGGACGTCAAATACTGCCTTAGAGTTGTGCTTTTCAAACTTGTCAACTTTGCAAGTATGGCAAGTAGGCCGCCTGGGGAATTCTGAGAGTTGAAGCCCACACATGTTAAAGTTGCTATGTTTGAAAAAACACTGCCTTAGAGGATACACAGGGATCACTTTTCAAGAAAAAAGAATGAACTTTAATACCATCTCTCCTTTTCCCTAAAATAATATTAGAATTTTGGGAACACAATTTTAGTATGAAATATAGTATTACATTTTACCCTCTACAATTTTAAGGAATTTTATTTTTGATCTGGCATTGAGAGTTTGAATAAATGGCATATTATGCTATGGTGTCTAGCAGACTACAATCTTTACCAAAAAGGAAAACATTATTAGTTATGGTTTATAGGTAAAATGGCTAGTTAATCACATATAATACATTTTCCCATTATTTAGGAAGTGCTATCTTAAGGCTAGGTCACACTGGCCGACAGATGCAAAATATATGTAAAAAGGACACAGTGGATGAGCAAATTTTCCATCTGTTGTTATCCGCTCTCAAAAGTCCCCCAAATTTGCATAAACAGAGCGGACAACAACGGAAAGGAACGGACGTGGGGAGGATGTAGCGGGGATGTAAAGCGGACGTTCGTAGGAAGCCTAGTGGATGAAAGCGGATGGAAGCGGATGACACATCTGCAGGGCTTCCAGGGAAGAACAACGAAGTGGACGCGTAACGGAAGGAACGGATGCATAGCAGATATGTAGCGGATGACGCGGATGCATCACGGATGCCTATAGGATACATAGTAGATGCCTAGCGGATGCAAAGCGTTCACTGCACATGCGGGGAGGATGAATTGCGTAAGCTCTGCGGTTATAAAAAGATGCAGCTCACAAGCAGGTCACAATTCAGAGGAGAGACCTGCTGCCAGAGACATCTTGAGAGAACACCATGGGGAAGAAGAGGAAGCCTGTGCCTACTCCTGCCAGCTCTGGCAAGAAGGACAGAACCACCATCCTACCCCCTGGTGCTGACTCTGAAGCTGCTGGTGCTGCTGCTGGTGCTCCTGGTGCTCCTGGTGTTGCTGCTGCTGGTGCTCCTCCTGCTGGTAATGTTGCTGGTGTTGCTGGTGCTGCTGGTACTTCTCCTCCTGCTGCTGCTGGTGGTGGTGGTGCTTCTCCTGCTGCTGCTGCTGGTGGTGCTTCTCCTGCTGCTGGTGGTGCTTCTCCTGCTGCTGCTGCTGTGGTGGACCAGCCCCAAGGCCCTCAAAGCCCTGCTGCTGAAGGCCCTGAAGCCCCTGCCAGAGGAAGGAAGAGGCAAGGCAAGGTGAAGGGGGACAGGAAACAGTACTCCATTTCCGAAGACCATGAGGAGAATGTGCTGGAATGGCTGAGGGAGAACGAGTACCTGTGGAGGAAGGGCCACAGGCTCTATCACGACACCAAGTGGAAGCAGGCAGCGTGGAGAGAGAAGGCGGAGAGCCTGGGCTACATTTCAGATGTCCTCCTGAGGTAGTGTAAGCATATGCACACCTGGTATGGCAAGCTGCACCTGAAGAGATCCGGGCAGGCCGCTGTGAAGTTAACTGACCGGGAGACCTATGTCATGGCCAGGTGCAGCTTCCTGGAGGGTGAGATCCACCACCAAGGAGCAGCCCCTCTGTCAACCCTCTCCCTCAGAGAGCCCACAGAGAGCCACTCCTCTTCCAGCCAGGAGACAGCTACTGTGTCCAGACAGGTGTCTTTGGAGGGCCCCACGACAGAGACCCCCCCAACAGCTGCACTCCCCATGCCAGAGGATGTGTAGGATCCCCTGTCTCAGATGGAGCAAGAAGAGGCAGCCATCAGAGACCAACCAACACCCACCCCTAGCTCCACCTCCACAGAAAGCAGGCAGAGAGGCAGACCGGAGGGACAGAGCCACAATGTCCTCTTGGAGATCAGGGACACAATAAAAGCCAGCACAGATCTCCTCTCCCAGCTGGTCCACTTTGACATACCATCCTCCAACCGCAAGCCCCTCATCACGTACGTGAGCCAGACCCTCATGGACATGCCCGAGGCCCTGTACCAGGCGATGAAGGAGAGGATCACAGATCTTCTGCACCACCCTCCAGGCCCAGCTGAACCTACTGCTACCCAGTCTAGGCCTGCTCCTCCATCCCAGGCGATGTCACAGCCCTTCCACAGATTTCAGCAGCCCCTCGCCTACCAACCCTACCACTATCAGGACTTCCACAGCAGAGGCAACCCTTCCCAGTCTACACCCAGGTTCCTCGGACGCCACAGATGCCTCACCTGAACCAGCTGCAGACCAGACATCCCCACTACACTCCTCCTTCCTCCACCCCACAGCCAAGCCCTTCCTCAGAACATCTGTCATCAGTGTTGGGCCTCACATCCCAGGTCCTTGAGGAAGTGCCTCTCAATCTCACGGGACTGAGTCAGTTCTCTGAGAGCTTCCTGCACACACCATCTCCTGTTGTACTCTTGGGGCCAGGCACCCCAATGGCACCTCAGACCAGCACTCCAGCAACAGCCACCTCCACAGTATCTGTCCCATTTACATCTGAGACCATGGGCATGCCTCAGAGTGACTGAAAAGAGTGCCAGAGACTGAGTTGTTACCTGTTCCCTTATCTTTGCTTAAAGACACTTTACTTGGGTCATTTTGCTTTTTAATAAAGTCATACAGTTTGTTATTAATAAAGGCTATCTTTGCTTCATACACTTGGTTCATTTTTTTACTTAATAAAGTATTGGGGAAAACTTTGAAAAAAGAGTTAAGCCTTTGCATGCTTGTGGGATTGGTAAGGACAGCTGTAGGATGGGTAATGATAGCTGTGGGATGGGTAATGATAGCTGTGGGATGGGTAAGGATAGCTGTGGGATGGATAGCTGTGGGATGGGTAATGATAGCTGTGGGATGGGTAAGGATAGCTGTGGGATAAGGATAGTTGTGGGATAGATAAACCTCCAGTGCAAGCATAGTGGGACTGTATGGTCCACCCTCCCAGGTGCCACACATATGGCCCTTTATTATCAATAACAATTTAATCATTGATCCACACATTTCAACATAAACAAAACTCTTTATTAATGCCCGATTCATTGTAAGGCCACTCAACATACATGGCACAATCTGATCAGTGTGATGAGACAGGCTGAAGGAAGCATCCATTAATCATCTATCATCCTGTCTTGCCACTCCACTGCTCCAGCTGGGGAGTAGCACCAGTGTTTCAGGAGGTTGCGCTGCTTCCTCCCTCCAGGTGAAGCTCTATTGGGGCCTTTTACATCCTCAGTGTCTATCAGGTTTAGTCCTTGCCTCCATTCACCAGGCTCCATGTCCCCATTGCCTTGTTGGCGGTCCACAAGCCTGTTCTGCAACACTGGGTAGTGGGTGCATATGAGATTGTGCAGGATGCAGCAAGCTTCCACAATGCTCCTCACGGTCTGTGTGCGATGCTTCATGGTGGTGAGAAGTACCTGGAACCTGTTGGCCAGGATGCCAAGGGCGTTCTCCACCACCTGTCTTGCCCTGGACAGCCTGTAGTTGAAGATCCTCTCTTCACAGGTGAGGCATCTGGAACTGTAGGGCTTCATGAGATAGGTTGTGAGGGAGAAGGCATCATCCCCCACGTTGAAGTAGAGCACATCTTGCGTGTCGTTGGGTGGGGGGTCTGGATCTGGGAAACCTATGATGAGGTTGCGTTCCAGCCCACCCTTGAGGTCACTGGAGTTGTATACCTGGGCATCTGAAGCTGACCCGTTGCCTGAAGCATCAATGTACATGAACTTGTTGTCAGCATCAACCATGGCAAAGAGGATGATGCTGAAGAAGCCCTTGTAGTTGAAATAATTGGACCCTGAGTTGGCTGGAGCTTTGCAGGCCACGTGCTTCCCATATATGGCTCCAACGGTGTGGGGAAAGTTCCACCTTTGATCCCACTGCTCTGCAACTTTCCTCCAGCCTTCTTCAGTGGTGGGACACTGGAGGAACTCCTCCACGTATTCTTTGATGATGGCCTGCACCACTTCTGTGACCACAATGCTGATGGTGTTGTGTGGCACCCTCCAGGCATACTGCATGTTTCTTTACGTGGGCACAGAGTCAGTGCCACCTTCAGTCCAGGGTCCAGGTTGGGATGGAAGTTGGTGTTTGCCTTGGTCAACCTGGGTCTCAGACACTCCACAATTTCATCAAACATGGCTGGTGGCATCCTCATGAAGTGCTGGAATGCATGAGTGTCTTCATTCCTCAGCTCCACCATCAGCTTGTCATAGTGTCCAAACTCCGCTCTTCTCCCGATCCATCGTCGGACCCAGACAGTTCTTGGACGTCTCCTTCTCTTTGCATAGAAAAGGGGAAACAGTCTGAAGAGGGCCTGGTTCTGGTGTTGAATGATGGCGGCTACCAAAAGGAGTGTGTGATGATCCATGGTGGAGATCAATGGATGATGTGGAAGAGCAAGAGCAAGGCTGAAGAGCTCTACACACCAGGGCTGCTGGACTGAAAGTGAGATCCAGGTGATTTCCTCCCCCTTTTTATAGGAAATGTCGGTTTTCCGCTAGGTATCCTTCCACATACTCTAGACATTCTCCAAACATCCTAAATATCCGAGATACGTCCCATATACGAATGTTTTGTCCATTTTTAATGCTTTATATATGAGATGCATCCGCTTACATCCTTTCTATGTCCGTGCTACTCACGCTGTGTGGACATTCCGCGTACCTTTCGCTTCCTCCCTCTTTCTGCTTTCCACTTGAGCAGATGTGAGTTGCGCGGATGTCCAGAGGATGCCGAGAGGATACATCGGACGTGTAATGGATGACAACGGACGTAGAATGTCTGTACGAGGTGGATCGTACGAGGTGGAAAGTTCATCCTCTCAAAAAGTTTTGTGCAGCTCAAAACTTTTTGAGTGGATGAAATAGCAACAGACGGATGTTTTACGGAGAGAGCGTATGAAACATGTACACAGTGAGGACACAACGGATGCATCGTGTTTTCCAACGAATGGCAAGCTTTTTTGTCCATTTTACATCCTCTTTGCATCCGTTGGTTCAGTGTGACATGGGCTTTATCCTCATTCAAATTTTCTATTTTCAAAGCCAAATATTCCCAATTCCTTCAATCTGCTTTCATAGAACTTAATTCTTAATTTATGGGACCTTCTCCAAGCCTATTCTTGTTGTTTGAACCCTTCTTATGTATGGTATCCAGCAGGGATGGGATTCAATTTTTTTAACAACCGATTCTGTGGGCATGGCTTAATTGGTGGGCATGGCCAACTCAATATCACTCACATCAAGGCATGCATTTCCTTGCCTGGCCTCTCATGACTGTAGGGATGCTGCAACAGTCGTAAGTGGGAAAAATGTTCATGTCACTTTTTTCAGTGCCACTGTAACTTTGAATGGTCACTCCACACAGGCAAAGTACCAGCAAAGGAAGGGAAAAAACTCCAGAGAAGTTCCAGAGACAGGAAGTCTAGTCCTGCCAAGAATGTAATAAGGGTTAACGGAGAGGCAGTTTCTGTAAGCAACCTCAGAATATTTCCTTCCTGCCTTCCTTACAGGAGTAGGCCAGTAATTTCTTCTAATAACTGGTTCTCCAAACTGCTTAGAATGTTAACAACCAGTTCCAGTGAATAGGTGCGAATTGGTAGAATTGGTACCCCTGGTACCCAGTATTAGATACAATACTTGAAGTGGCACCTGGCCAACTAAGAGTAAATAAAAATGTTGATTTGGAAACTAGACTACTGTTGATGCAACTTAAAACTGAATTTGTCTTTTTTTGTAGCTGACTCATGTTTAATTTGCAGTTGTCTGCTGTTCCAAGATTTCTTGCACAAATTTTATCCTATCCTATATTTATGCATATGATTTTTTGTACATATATTAAAAGTACTGCCAGGTGTTATCTTTTTACAAATATGCATTTCCTTATGCAGTGCTTCTATTAATAGATAATCATGTGTTCATTTGAAGTTGATTTTCCACAATTTTACTAGATATTACATATTAGCTTTATGAAATAAGAGTATTATTTTTAAGAATCAGTTTGGTCTCGTGTAAAGGCACCAGGAAGGTGCTGGAAGACAATGAGTTCTAGTCCTGCCTTTTAGCCATGAAAGTCAGATGGGTGACTTCAGACCAGTGGCTTTCTCTCACCTCACAAGGCTAGGCTGCTGTTGTGGGAAAAACAGGAGGAGGAAGGAGTATTAAGTATGTTTACTATAACTTGAGTAGTTATTTATAAAAATAATAAAGGGATATAAATAGATAAATAAATAAACAAACAAACAAACATTGCATGTTTTAAAATTTTATGGGGAGTCTAGAGAAGGGGTCTGCAACCACCGGGCCCCGGACTGGTACCGGTCCATGGATCATTTTGTACCGGGCCGCAAAGAATGAATAATCATGATTAAAACACTCTTCTTTCCATAACCTGACAGGACCATTGGCTCTCAGATATATTGCATTTCAGCATCCAAAATTGCCAGCAAAGGTGGTCATTGGAAGAAAGTTGGGGAAAGCAGTAGTAATGGAACAAGAAACATGAGATTTCATAATTTATCTTCCATTCCTTTAACTATTATTTCATATTATTGGGCTCTAGAACTTGGGGAAGGAGTGCATTATGACAGCACGTTATATGCTTTATTATTATGTACAACTGGGATAAGACTGAAAATAAGGTGACTTTTTTGTGATGTTTGTCATCTTTGGTTTTGTTGGAGAACATTACCTGAGTTTCCTCAACAGCCTTTTCCCTTCTCATTCATACTCCTAGTTATAGAATGGACATGGCAGTTTCCAATAACTTTATGAAGAACCTGTAGAGCCTGGTGAAGCACATGCACACAGACACAGATACAGACACAGACACACACACAGACACACAGACACACAGACACACACACACACACACACACACACACAGGATAATGTTTCTTTGAACAAAACCAGAAATGAATGGACAAGTTAGTTGATATCGACAGTTTGAGGATAGGGAATATAGAAAAGGGGGTCACATTGGCTATAACAGGCATTTATTCCTGTTTATTATTATTTATTAATATCCTTCATTCCTGGACAAAACCAGGAACTTTTTTTCCTTTTGGTTATGGCAGTGTTTAGATCTTGAACAGTATTGCTGATTGTAACAACAGTGGCTATCACTTGGCTCTGGTGTGAACTGCAACCTGGTCATTGCAAGAGCATCTTGACCATTGTTGTCATGTATATTCATAACTTCCTTACCCAAGAGAAGATGTCTAAGTAAAGTTCCAGATTTATCCCTATGCATTCACTTCCATCATTTCATTCTGATTTCAGATGCCCAATATGCTTCATTTATTCAAAGTATTTTATAACAGTACTTGTTAGCAAAATGCCCAAAATTACAATTCCATTAAAAACAATATAAACAAAAAGAAACAAATAGTAGAGGGAGGTAAAAGCTGGGGAAGAGCAACAAATATTCTTGTTGGCTATATTACTAGTATAACAAAGAGAAAACATACTTAATTTTACATTTATTAATGGCAGCAATAATTGTGTTTGCACAACATTGGAAAAATGAAGAGATTCCTACAGATGAAAGTGTAATAAAAATATTAGAATGTGGTGAGATGGATAGACCAACACTTAAAAGAAAAGGATGAAACACAATACTTTTTAACATGGGACTTGTTTTACCAATGGTTGACTAACAGAAACAGAGGTTAGAATCTAAAAAGACCAAAAGGAAAATATTTTTTTTTGTATTAAAAAATTTGTAAGGTGGATAAACTAATTGTATTACTAATTTGCAATTAATATTGATATGTTCATTATAATTAGTATTATGATTAATGTTATATCTCTACTTAAAACTAACTGTGCCTGGACAACACACTATTCAGATAGATATCAAACTTTTTATGTGTATAAAAAAAGTATCAATAAAACATATATTAAAAAACAGAAACATATATTGTTTCCAATATACAGTATTAACATTGGAGTTTGATGGGTCATTGAGGAGAAATCATTTTACAGTGTAAAGACCACCATTGAGAATGTCTTCTGACAAGTTGTCACTGAGTAGCTATCTATAAGGGTGTATGGAAGGGTCAGAGAATGGTCCTGGATATTTTCATAAACACAAAGGTATAACATATTTCTATCAATTTCAAAATATATCAGTGAAAGGTTAATTAGTTCACAATGGTACAAACATTTGCATGTTAAAGCCCTGTCACACTGCCCAATGGATGCAAAACGTTTGTAAAAAGGACAAGCGGACGAGAAAAATGTTCCATCCGTTGTTATCTGCTCTCAAAAGGGGCAAAAATTTGCATACCCAGAGCGGACAACATGGAAAGGAACGGATGGGGGGAGGATGCAGAGCGGATGGAAAGCAGATGCAGAATGGAAGCCTAGCAGATGGAAGTGGATGGGAGTGGATAGGTCCCCTCTGCGAACGTTTTTTCCATTTTAAATGCTTTCTTTGCGTGCTGCATCTGCTTTCATCCTTTCTCCGCCCATGCTTCTAACGCTGCATGTCTGTTCCACGTCCGTTCCGCTTCCTCCCTGCGTCCGTTTACTGCTGGAGCAGATTTGAGTTGCGCGGATGTGCAGCAGATGCCTAGCGGATATAGCGGATGCGTAACAGATGACAATGGATGCAGAACGGATGTCCCCCGTATGCCTAGCGGATGCAGAATGGACGCGTTGGATACATTTTATGCTCAAAAGTTTTGAGCAGCTCAAAACCTTTTGAGCGGATGAAATGTCAATAGACGGATGCTGGATGGATAGAGAGGAAGCAAAATGGAGGCAGTGAGTACAGAACGGAAGCATCGCATTAACCAACGGATGGTAAGTGTTTTTCTCCGTTTTACATCCTCTTTTCATCTGTTGGTGCAGTGTGACAGGGGCATTAGAAAATAGTGTTTGTGCCTTGGAGCCAGCTTCAAAACACAGAAAACAACGGTGTTTAAGATTTGTCTTTTAAGAATGCACATTGATATAACAAAAAAAACCCTAAGCTTAAGTATAAATATGACATGGAAAAATATGACAAAATGACAAATATTAATTGTACTGATTGCTGAAGCAGCAGAAATAGGATTTATTTTCTTACAGAAAGTAGCTAGGCAGGAAAGCTCTAAGGCATATGAAAGGATTCTGAAGATCCTGGACTTCAAGAAACTGAGGAGATGTTGGAAACAAGCTGACACATACAGAGCATTTTTAGAAACTTTGATACACAGTATTGCAAAAGAGTGTATTTTTATACATTTTGCTCTGCTGTCTACATATCTATAGTGCAACAACAAACAAACAAACAATTAGAGGTATGCTGTTGAATTTTGGATTTGCTGAAGGATTTAAAAATTCAGCAAAGCTACATTTTATTTTACCATAGATTTTATTGCTCGATAGATGGTAACTTTTGCAAATCCAGGGGAGAAGTTATATCTTTAGTATTTCTCCTATTGTTTCTTGGTCTGAAGATGCTATAATTTCAATTTAGTCACATGTTATTCATTTGAAATACCATGCCAAATTATCAGTAGCATCATGCATCTGAATTCATGCTAGAGGTTAAGAATAAGATAAAGGGTGGTCTCCAACACAGTGGCACAATAATACTAAATAATAAAATGTCACCATGTGTGTGGCAACATCCACATGCCAATGTCAATACCAATGTCAACTTTATATACTGTATTTGCATCCTGATGACTGTCACAAATATGGAAACTGCAGCATTAGTATGATGATGTTGTCATGCATATTCAATTATTCATCTACACTTGACCCCATGGGAAAACACTAAACATCACATACATTTTTGGAAATAATGAAAATCTTGATAACTGCTTCATAGAGAACTAGAATATAGATTCTTCTCAGTGGTGACCACATTGATGACCAGGATCTCCACAGGATTTTGGGTAGCTTCATATCTTCCCAAATGTTTTTCCAATCTGGAAAGGTAAAGAGGCAAAATGAAGATGTATAAGGAGTTTTTCATACCAAACTTCAATTATTCTACAGAACTCTGGCTATTCACCAAAATTTAATGTGTAGCATTTTAAGGAATTCAGCAATCTGAAACAGGAAAATTGATTTGGCCAAAATTTTGGGGAGCTAATTGCTGAAGTCTGGAGTAGGCACATTTATTTTTTCCTGGTAAGAGTTACATGTCAATACTGGTGGGTGAAGCTTGAACTAAAATACTTTATACCATTTATTCTCCTTTCCTGATAACTTCTTTCCCCTGTTATCCTTCCCCTAGGAGATCCTTGTCTTAAATGGAGAACACTGATTCTGTTTCAGCAGAAAATTCCTGAATAGGATCAAAACTATCCATTGTCTTAGGTACAAATTAGCTAACTTGTTTTGATGAGAAAGGGAGAGAACTATGTGTTTCTTTCTTTTTTTCTTTACTTGAGGGAGTAATTTCCAATGGTTACTGTTCTGTCCAGAAAAACGCGAGGTAGACCGGGTTCCAACAAACAAAATCTTTATTAAAAAACTAACAGTAACGGAACAGTCTGGCTGAAGCCGAGGCAGCCTTTTTATACAGGTTTGTGGAGTATACCACTCTATACAGAACACCCCTCCCCCCTTAGTTTAGTCCTACGTGGGCGACGTAGTCGCCCAGGTAGGTGGGGCTTTTTCTGACTCTATTTGACTTGCGTGGTTCATTTTCGCTGGAGACTTCGAGCAGTTCGGATGGGATCGCTGTTTCTCTGGCTCTTCTCCATGGAACTGTCTGGTAGGGTGAGTCAGCAAGGTTGCTACCACTTGAGTTGCTCAGGCTGGTGGTTTTGCCGCTCCCTCCTGGCTTTCCCGGGCAGGTCAAGCTGGCTTTGCTGGCCCCTTCCAGGACAGGTTCCTCTTCATGTGGATTATTTCTGCCAGTTTCATCTAACCGTAAGTGTTCTTTTTGCTCTTTTTGATTGGTTAGATGTTCTGGGTTTATTTTTAACAGTTCTTTTTTCCTTTCAGTATTATTTTCTTGTATTCCCTGCCCCCCTTTGGTTTTGTTTTCATCGATTTTTATTGTTTGAGGTTGCGCGGTCGTATTTCGCTCAATATTTCGGGAACGAAGCTGGTCTATGTGCCTCTTCCATTCCCTGCCATCGTCTATGGTCAGAAGGGAGGACTGGGGGCCTGTTATTTGTGTGATTGTGACTGGAAGCCATAGAGGGTCCCCAGTAAAAATTTTTGCATAGACTAGGTCACCGATTTCAAACGTGCAGAAATGGCTGGAGGAGTTGGGGGTTTTCTCAAAAGTGTAGTTGGGATATAACCTATCCAAATGTGATCTAAGTTTCCTCCCCATTAACAATTCCACTGGGCTCTTGTTAGTTACAGTACTGGGGATGATATGTTGGAGGGTGAGTAAACGATTTAGTTTATCCTGGACATCCCCTGGGTCCATTTTTTCCAAACCCCGCTTGGTAAATCTGACCATTCTCTCAGCCCTACCATTTGCCGCCAGGTGGGCTGGCGCAGTTAGTGCATGGTGTATACCTAAAGAGGCGAGGTACTGTTCAAATTGTATAGCGGTTAGTTGTGGCCCATTGTCGGACATTAGGACATCCAGCAACCCATGGGTTGCGAATAGTTTGTTGAGTTGTTTGATAACGGCATTGGTTGTTGTAGATGACATTACTGCGACTTCTAACCAATTTGAGTATGCATCTACAACAATCAAAAACGTATGCCCCCTAGTAGGACCTGCAAAGTCAATATGGATCCGAGACCAGGGGCCTCGTGGGGTCTCCCAGTCCCTTATAGGTGCTTGTGGTGGTGATGGCCTGGTTTTCTGGCATTTATTGCATGTAGCAACCCAGTATTCAATATATCTGTCTAAACCAGGCCACCAAACATAGCTCCTAGCCAGGCTTTTCATTTTCAGGATGCCTGGGTGGCCCTCATGAAGCATACCCAACACTCTAGTTTATAATCTGGAAGGAATTACCACCCAATCACCCCACAATAAACACCCCTTTTGTATTGACAGTTCAGTCTGTCTGGTCCAGAAAGGTTTAAAATTTTCAGTTTTTTGGTTTTCCGGTCAGCCTTTACCTACCCAATTTAAAATGCGGGCAGTCACTGGGTCTTTGGCGGTGGCTCTGGCGACATCATGTGCAGATATTGGCAGTTTGGGGCAGGCTTCTATTTGCAGGGTGGTAATTGTTGGCGCCGGGTCTTCCTCCGTCATTGGCAGCAGTGTTCGACTTAATGCATCTGCATGGGAGATCTGTTTTCCGGGTCGATGTATCAATGTGTAAGAGTATGCAGCTAGGAATTCTGACCATCTAGTCATTTGGGGAGATAAAATGTTCGCTGTGGGTTTGTTTCCCGCCAAAATTCCTAGTAGCGATTTATGGTCAGTCACAATGGAAAATGTTCTCCCATAGAGGTACTCATAAATGTTTAACTCCGGCGACAATTGCCAGGGCTTCTCTCTCTAGTTGACTATAGTTGCGTTCTGCTTTAGAAAGTGTTTTCGAGTAAAAGGCGACGGGTGCCTCTCTCCTGTCAGGCAGTTGGGGGCTCAGGATGGCACTGACTCCAAACGGTGAGGCATCACAGGTGACTGTCAATGGAAGTGTTTTACTAAAACTGAATAAGAACGATGTATGAGGTTAACAGATTTTTTATGCCTTGGAATGCTTTTTGCTCTCTATGCCCCCAATTCCAACTAGTTTTCTTATCCATAGTAAGCGATGTAGCGGTTCTGCTATCGTTGCTTTGTGGGGGAGGAATACATTATAGAAGTTTATTAGACCCAAAAATGCCTGCAATTCCATTTTGTTTTTTGGCTGTGGTGCGTCTCTAATAGCCTTGACTTTTTTTTCTGTAGGGTGTATACCCTCTCCGTCAATTAAATAACCCAAAAATTCGACGCGATCAGTCATTAAACAACATTTTTCTTTTTTGACTTTCAGGCCGGATTCTCTAAATTTTGTTAGCACCTCTCTCAGTCTTGTCTCTAATTGGGTCGTGTTTTTAGCCGAAATTAGGACGTCATCAAAATATGGAACAACCCCTTTAATTCCATTGAATAGGTGTTCCATGAGGCTTTGGAAAACACCTGGGGCAACGCTTACTCCAAATTGAAGTCTGTTACATTTGAATGCCCCTCTGTGAGTTACTATTGTCTGTGCTTCTGCCATTATTTGGTTTACTGGAAGCTGTTGATATGCTTGGGCTAAATCAAGCTTGGCAAAAAATTTTCCTCCCCCAAGCGAGTGCAGTAAATGTTGCACGATAGGCACAGGGTATGCACTTTGCTGCAACACATGGTTCAGGGTAGCCTTGTAGTCTCCGCAGATGCCTACTGACCCATCAGGTTTAACAGGTGTTACTATTGGTGTCTCCCATCTAGCATGGTCAATTAGTTCTATGACCCCTTGCTCAATTAATTTGTTTAATTGTTCATCTATTTTGGTTTTTAATGCAAAGGGGACTCGTCTGGCTTTTAACCTTCTAGGTGCTACCTGGGGGTCTAAACTAAAGGAAATTGGGGTCCCCCAGTACCTGCCTAAGGTGCCGTCGAAGACGTCCTGGAACTCGTGTATCAGGCTCTCTTCCCAGTCGGTTGCGGCTACTTGGCTCACCCCGGTCATTCTGATGCCCAATGGTGCGAACCATTCGATGCCCAGGAGGCTGGGGCGGTCCCAGTCAACTATTGTTAGAGGCAGGACTTCAGCGTGCTGCTTGTATGTGACTTGGAAATGTCCTAGACCTACCACAGGGATTCGATTTCCTTGGTTGTCTTTTAAAATTAACTTTTGTTTCTGGAGTTCTTTTAATTTGATGTTTGGAACCAGCCATCTGATTGTGTTCCAAGACACCATTGACAGGAAGGATCCTGAGTCGACTTCCAACTCACAGGGGCTTCCTTCAATTTTTATAATGATTTTGACCTTTCTCCCGCTTTCCGTCTGAACGCTTCCGATCTTTTCTCGGTTGCTGGTTCGTTTGTTGCGCTCCCATTTTTTCTCAGCTTGCTTTGAATCAGCTTGTAGTGGGGAGTTACTGCGTCTGTTTGGACTGTTATTTTTTCAATTCCTACAGACTTTTTCGATGTGTCCGCTCTTCTTGCAAGCTTGGCAGATGGCATCAAGGAATCTGCAATTGGCTCGAGGCCAGCGCATTCCCTCCAATTTATTTTTTTGCGCCTTTTTTTGTTGGTGTACAGGTGGTGGACCTCATCATCATCATCTTCCGTTTCTGATGAAACGTCAAATTCTTCGTGATGTGTTGTGGTGGGAACTTGCTTCTTTCCTCTGGATAGGGTCATCGCGTCATTATTTGAGTTCAATTGCTTCATAGTGGCCACTGACTTTTTCACGGCTTCTGCTGCTGTGGCTTCTGTGATTGCTTCAGCCACTGTTATATTGGGTTTATTTTGTAGTTTACTTTGTAAGTTAGAGTCTCTCACACCTAAGACAACTCGATCTCGCATGGCTTCATCCAAGTTCAGGAACTCGCAAGCTCCCCCCAGTTGTCGGAGAGCCGCCACGAAGTCAGCGATGGTCTCGCCTTCCTTTTGATCCCTTTTATAGAATTCGTGCCGTTTGATGAGATTTGACACTACCGGTGCATAGTGGGCCTTTAGCATTCGGTGAAGCTCAGACCAGGTCATTTGTTTCACGTCTCTGGGCTTCGCCAATGCTTTGGCCATCTTGAACACGGTTGGTCCACAATGCGTTAGGAAGACAGCCCTCTTCCACTGGTCTGAGATCTCCTCCATCTTGTTGCTCTCTAAGAACATCAGGAAACGGTCTACATATGATTCCCAATCCTCTTCGTTGGTATTGAAGGATGCGGGCAGCACGTTATTCCCAGCCATCACTTCTAGCCTGGATTTCTTTCTGCCGCATGCTCGGTCTCGCGTTTAGGTTGATCCCACCTTCGTCGCCAGTGTTCCATCCGGAAAAATGCGAGGAAGACCGGGTTCCAACAAACAAAGTCTTTATTAAACAACTAACAGTAATGGAACAGTCTGGCTGAAGCCACGGCAACCTTTTTATACAGGCTTGCCTGCCGGCTTGTAGCCAATGGCAGCTATTTGACTTTGCTGCCTTTCAGCAGCTCTTTTGGATTGGTTCTTAATGAACCAATCCAACACTGGCCTTTCTGGCCAATCAGATTACGTTATTTGGAGTATATCACTCTATACAGAACAGTTACTATTTTATTAATGAGGTTTCAAATTGGCTCCAATTGCTCCTGGACTGTGCCATCTGGGGAGGCCACTGCTAGTGGCAGAATTGGTAGCAATAGTTTTCTGCCTGTAGAACTTTCTGCAAATATGCTTATTTGTATGTGAGTGTGTATTTTGTGTGTGTGTGTGTGTGCGCGCACACACACACACACTCACATAGGTGAAGGTTTTGCTGTGGATTTTAATTACTTTGTTGAAGTTTTGTTTTGATCCTGCTTTTATTTAATTTTATTGTTTACTGCATGTTCCTACCTAATTTCTATCTCTAAAAATAAAATTCAAGGTAACTTCGAAAAGAAAAGTGCTTTATAAAATAGAAAACAAAAAGCAGCTCAAATTACAATAAACTGAATACCTTGGATTACCTATCTTAATGGCTATTGATTAAACTGTCTGTGTACTTCAGATTAGCTGGACTAAACAAGGAGATCAGATTTAGAAATAAAATAAGGAAATCAACTATGTTTAAAAATTTCCAGTGGGAATTTTCCATCCACATCTGGAGTGAATAATAACCATCAATCCAATCCTTATATAGCAGTTGTTGTTGGCTTTACATTTTTAGAAAACCTAGAACAATTGGTGTTCAAGAAGATAAAGATATAAATCACAAAGCAGCACAGCTTCAACAAAGCAACATATTTCCACAAAAGTGAAAAAAAAACTATTTATGTGAGATAACTTTCCTACTTTATTTCAAGCAGATGGATTGTCCAACAGAAGTTATTTACCTATGAACTCATACCTAAGCATATTTTTTACTCTCCAGGTGACACCGCTTTTAAAAATCTAACATGCTTTCATCTTGAATATAAAAGTAACATATGTGCAAGCTTTTTGTTTTGCTTTATTTTTATTTATTTTTGCTGACACCTAGTGCTCCTGAATGTGCTGACATTTCATGACTGATAGCAAGATCAATCAATCCTAGGTAGCCTATAAATCTGTGTGGTCTAAAAACAGTGGAAGTTGTGTGTGTGTTTGTGTGTATGAGTGCATGTGAATTTATGTAATCTGATATTTTGGGGGGGAGTCATGCAATTTTTGTAATAACTTTTGTTTACATTTTTTAAGGTTGGGTATCCATTCCTGATGCATTTGGGATTCTAGGCAATCTTCTTGTTTTATTCTGCCCCAGTAGTTTCTCTACAGTGGAACTTGTGATTTATTAGTGCTGTCTTTGAGGTCTTCTAAATTTGCGGAAATACAATGCTCTAAACTGCAAAGATGGGAGAAAGTTCAAAGGATTCATGAATAAAATTTAAGTGAACGAAACTTCAAGCTTAAAGCGCAAACACCGAGTCGGCTAAATGCATATGCAAACATTATTTTTGCTTGTAGCAGATATAGAGATGGCTGCAGTGGGATTTGCCTAAATTTAGCATGGCTCTGGATTTCATTCTGAACACTTGTGTGAAATACATCTACCAGGAGTTCACATAATGGGCTAGTGACTGCTGTGATGGCTTTTATGCCAGCATTTTTCAATTAAATTAAAATAAAGCAGACTTTCATAGATCCAGTGAGATCCATGACAGGGATCTATAATAGAGATGCTACTTTTTTAGAAGATAGGGCAAGTCTGTAGCTCTTTGGGACATATTGCCCCTTGAGGTGAGGTTGGTTCCAACCCTCCTGACTTTCCATAAGAGCCTGAAGATTTGGTTCTGCCAGGTGCCTTGGAACTTCACACTAGAGGTATCTGATTGACTAGCAGTAATTCCCATCTCCCCCTCCCCTGGTTTATTCCCCCCCCACACACCTTTCCCAGTTTTAGTTATTATTGTATTTTATTGTCATTATATATAAAATCACATTAAAAATTACAATAACATACAAAACACCCACAACACTTATGGTTTTATTTTAATATTGTAAGCCACCCAGAACTGTCTTGTGGTGAGATGGGTTGAGTAAACAAACAGACAAATGATAGTTCTCAATACTGAGTACCTAGTACTCAGATTTAGATTATTTTGAGCTACATGAGAAAACTTACAACATAAACCTAACTCACAAAAATACAGTCCAATTTAACATTTTTATTACATTCCATCTACCTATCTATTTGGAAATACATCCATAAATCGTTTCACCGGAGCTATAGTCATAAATCTCCCAACCAGAACTTGCCAAAAATGTTAGACTCTAAAATTGGGCTCGATTTATCCATGGTTGGGCTTATCCAAAAGTATGTGCAGTATTTAAAAAAAATAAATCATGGTATATGTTAAGCCTGGGTTCCCCAACCAGGGTTAGGGAGACAAGCTAAACAGAATGTGCAGCATTTGTCAGATAGGCACACAGATAAATGAGTGAGCTAAGCTTGTATGTTTATTAACATACAGTAAAAATAACAGATACGCTTGTGCTATCAAGAATATAGTTTATTCCATTATAAGTTCATGGCATAGTCAAGTAACAGTCCAATAGTCATGTATCAAGTAGTCAGTCCATTCAGGGATATTCAGTTAGCAAAGTCCATGTAGAATATCCTATGTCAGTTCACTTACAAATCAGTCCTTTGTTCTCTCTCCCGTTCGAGCAATGCAGTCTTGATTCCAAGCAGTAATCAGGGATCATCAAAGCCAGAGAGTGAGCAAGCTGTAGTCTTGCTTCTTTTAAAGTGTTTTCATAACCACTCCCTTAATTACTATCCCACAGTTAAAGCTGCAGACACTTTAACATACACAACTATGAATCATAGTTATTATTTCACCTAAACCAGTTAGGGTAAACAATGTTATCCCTAACAGTATATATTTTCAGATAAGACAAATCAAAATCCATGAAAAATGTGTCACTGCAGATACACCAGGGAGAATGTAAAATAGAATCTGTTTTGGAAAACATTCATTGAAACGAAATATGAAAATGAATTAAGTTCTTCAGAATATATTGAAAAAACATTAAAAAAAAAGACTGGGTTTATCTGCAGAGGCACATTTTTCAGAGTATTTTGGTTAAAATTTAATGGTGGCCTCATCTGCCAATCTGTGAATATATATGGTATATAGCCCATATATAGGGTGCTTAAATGGTACTAGCCCAGCTCCTCCCCATCCTGGCTTGGTGTAGTACATTCATTAAAAACATGCTTCCTTGAGTACATCAGATCTGTATTTAGATTGGGAAAGCAATGTCATTATGAATTGGTTCTTTGTCCAGTATAATGTTTAGGAGAGGATAATCAGTCATCACTTCCTCCATAGTGCTTACCAGGGGGAGGGGGGGATGTTATTTTGTTTTTACTGGGCGATGGCAGTATTTCCCAAATGTGGCAACTTTAAGATGTGTAGATGTGAAGTCCCAGATTCCCCAGCCAACATATTGGCTGGGGAATTCTGTAGCTGAAGTTCACATATTTTAAAGATGCCAAGTTTGAAAAGCATGGACTATAGTGTGCATATCTAATTGACCGGATCAAGATCCTATACCAGGGGTTTCCAACCTTGACAAGTTTAAGACTTGTGGACTTCAACTCCCAGAATTCCTCAGCCAGTAAAACAGCAAAGAATTCTGGGAGTTGAAGTCCATATGTCTTAAAGTTGCCAAGGTTGGAGACCCCTGTCCTATATTACACAAATACAGGAATTCTTAGTAACAGCCCTTGCTGCAAAATCATTGTAATCAACTACTATTCTTGTAGGACTACTGCCAACTCAACTGTTTCCAGTGGATCTGATTATACACATTCATGATGTATCAGCATACAGAATCAGTTAAGTAGGCAGCAAAAGGCTGAGGCAGTTGGAAAACACAGATCATTCTTTTACTCACTCCCTTACATCACTTAACTCTGTGTTGGTGACCCTGGGACCTTGTAATACATACTGCAACTAATAACCATAACTCTGTGATCTGTACAGAATACATGAAGGATGACAGCCCGGGTATAATTTATAACATTCTGAAGTGCTGTGTTATTATTATGTGACTGTTATAGTGTTCGTAGTATGACAGATTCTGATTAGGTAGTCAAGCATGCGGGTTATAGTCCTGGAAGTGATTTTGCATTAATAGTCTTGTTCAACAAAATATTAGTACAAATGTGCCAATGACTTAGAGATAAGAGCTGCAATGGTATCAACTTACTGGAACTGAAAAAGTTCCATAAAAACAGTATATATACATATACATACATATACATATTCCAAAAACATATACAGGATGTTGCTTTAAAGAAAAGGCTAGGTTGCTACTTAAGGGTGAATCAGCCTGCTAAAAATTCCTAATTCTAAAACATCCAAGTTTATTTAAGGTCATTTTGAGATATAGGGATTCTTCCATTCTGAAAGGGTGCCAGTTTGTCTATGACTTCACAATATTTGGGTTTTTTTCTAGAAGCCTGAGTTGCTGAGCTGATTTTGACGAGGTTTCTGGTTCAGGGGAAATGCTGGAATGGCAGTTTAGTAAAATTTCCTCTGGAGCTCTGTAGGGGATATTTCCCTTGACAGCAAGTACAACTATCCCATTTCCTGATTCTCCACCATCAGACTGAAGGGTGACATTGTTGCTTCTATCCACCTCTATGAAACAAAACTGTGATAAGTATGGAAGTAGGTGCTGGCTATCTTCAAATTATGAGAGTTTCCCCATTGGGAAAGTAGAAAGAATGATGGCTGATTTTATTTTTAGGGTATGACATGTGTTAGCTAGGAATCACTGAGGTGGCTGGCTGTCTCTGTGAAAGGAATTTTTTCAGGTGGTGTTATCTTTACCCACGGGATACCTGGGTGCACCTGGGACACAATCAGGGGAGGCTCCTTTCTTGTACCTTCACAGTTTATTCATTCACAGGAATCGAGCTGCTGACCTCGGTGGTGTGCAGGCCCAGCGTCTTACTATGTGAGCTACAATGGTGGCTGATGAAATTGAATGATAGATAAGATACTTACACAGTGCTATGAAGCTATTGGAAATATAAGAAGAAAACACTCTAAAGTAGAATTAGGACTCATACCAAATTGAATTAAGGTATAATCCTAAAAAAAGAAACTGGTTCTGCCATCACATCTCAGACAGAGGGTGTTTCTTTGTGAAGGAAATGTCAACACAGAAATTTGGCAAATATATTGCAAACAATATAAGCAAAATTGTTTGGTTTAGTGAAGGAGATAAGTCCAAATGTAATATTATACATTCTCCTGCTTTACTTTGCAATGAATGTTATTGTTTTATAACTGCTCTAATAAAACAAGATTTGATTCTTTTCCCTGTGCAAAATCGATTTTAATGGGGAAATCCAACTTTGAAAATTAGGAAAAAGATGACAATATGGAAAGATGGAAGCAGGGTAATTCACTGTGGCCCAACTGATAGATGATGATGAAATTTTAATATACTCAACATGAAAAAACATATCACAATATGGCAATATTTACCATAACATTTGTTTTTTTAAAAATATTTATTGTAGTTCAAAAGAAGTATAAAATACAAAGGAAAAAAACTCAGGGAAAGGAAAAAAATGGGGTGGAATAAAGTAAAATTGGGAATGCAGTCAAAAAGGGGAACAGCCACAAAGGAGGATAATTTTTCTTTGGTGCAAATACAAACATTAAAAATATAAACCAATCTAGTTATCAAATTCCATAGATAAAATTTCATTTCTTTCCATTTCAGGCAAAAACTTCTAGAGTGGTTTCCAAGGAGAGATGAAACTAGACACCTTTTCTCTAACCAAAGCGGTCAATTTTGTTATCTCTGCCAATTCCATGAGTTTTACCATCCATTCTTTCACTGTGGATACTTGTGAGTCTTTCTATTGCTGTGCATAAAGAACCCTTGCTGCTCTAATCATGCATAAAAACAAAGTTCCATGCTTTTAAAAAATAGTTATAACACTTATTAACAACATTTTTGACCAGCAGTTGTTGTAACTATGTATCATTTATGTGTTTGCAACTGTGTATCATTGCAACTATGTATCGTTCAGGCATTTGCAACATTGTATCATTCACGTGTAATCATTAAGCTTCTGTCTCCTCAGTGACCTTTTGCAGGGCACGTACAGAGACAAGGAGCTAAACATCTGTAGAAATAGTTTATTTACATTGTGATTACATTGTCTGGCATGCAGCTTTGTGAAGAAGGAATATCCTGATCAAATTATAAATCTTGCCATCCTGTCTGACCTGGTATCTTACCTTGTTTGAGCTATTGTAAATCCTGTGTATCCTGTCTGACCAGGGCTTGACCTAGGCTCTGAATAAACAATCACCCCCTTTTGAATGAGCATAATAAAAGAGCGTGTGCCAAGACATTCTGGGCGCACTCATCCCGAGGAACCTCATCTCCTGTCGTTTCTTTCTCCTTTCGCTCCCTATCATGAGACACCCATCTAATGCGGGATAGCAGATACCGCAAGCAGTGTTTCTAATTTCTGAGACACCTGAGATACTAGACAACTTGTTAATTTCTTTAAAATTATACAAAAAGTCTATTCATTTTTACAGATATTTATTATCAATAAATCAATTTGTTGGGCAGATGTTAAGAAGTGAATGGAATAATGAATTAGAGATTTCTATATTACCTATACAATGGGAGAGGGCCTTAATCTATCTTGCAAGAGGGGCAATGGACATCAAATTGGTCTTAGACAACAGAAAATAACAGTTAGAAGGCATACTGTTGTATATGTTTATATAGTTATATGCCCATTTGTATAGAAAGGAATTCTCAAAAACAGCATTTTGTTGAAACATTAATAAGGATTAAACACCTGTGTTTATAACTTCCTAGGCTTAGCAAGTTTTGGGAGAAAGTAGTAGATGATATAAATATCATTGCGTGACAAAAAACTAAAATACTCAGAGGATAATATTCTCTTGAATTATATATCTAGTACATGGAATTTGACAAACAGACAACATAAATGGATTCTCCATGCCCTTGCTGATACTGAGCACTGGAAAAATTAATTTATGACCCCTTTCACTGAATAGATTGAAGATTAGATAACAACTGCCACCTTAGCCTATAGATGAAGACTTTGTATGTCTTTATATAATGTGTGTATGTAAGACTTTGTGTATAAATATAATGAATATGGGACTCATTTATACAGAATACAGTAGGTTAAGAAGACAATTGTATAAATGCATCAAAATATATATAGCTTGAATATTATTTGCATTAGACAAGTACAGGTAGACTTATGACCACTGTTGTGTATAAGAATTGGAATACTCCAAATACCTTAATCTGATTGGCCGAGCAGGCCGCAATAGGATTGGTTAGTAAAGTACCATTGCAATTGGCTGCCTGATGGCGGAAAAACTTAAAGCGCTGTCATTGGCCGCAAGCTGCAAACAGCCGCTATAAAAAGGGCTGCCGCGGCTCCGACAATATTCTGTTACGAAGTCACTGAATTAGTTAAGAATAAAGAGCTGTTTGATGAACACCAGTCTTGAGTACTTCTATTCTCAGGACAGAACACTGGCGATGAGGATGGGATCATTTTAGAAGAGTGAGACCGAAGCACGCGGCAACAAGAACCGAGCAACCAAAATGGCTGGAAACAATGCACCGCCTGCACCATTCAACCTAGCCAAAGAAAATTGGAAGTCATACACTGACCGCTTCCTGATGTTTCTAGAAAGCAACAAGCTACAAGGAATAACCGACCAGAGGAAAAGAGCCGTATTCCTCATACACTGTGGTCCTATCGTTTTCAAGATGGCCAAGGCGTTAGCCAAACCACGGGACATAAATGGTCAGATTTAAACCGCATGCTACAAGGCCATTACGCACCTGTGGTCTCCAATCTTATTAGAAGACACGAATTCTACAAGTGAGATCAATGAGAAGACAAGAGCATCGGAGATTTCGTAGCAGCCCTAAGAGATATCGGAGGAGCCTGCGAGTTTCTCAACATGGACGAATCCATGAGAGACTGCGGGGTCCTCAGATTGAAGGACACTACACTCCAAAGCAAGCTACTAAACAGACCAAATATCACAGTGGCTGAGGCCATCGCAGAAGCCACCACCGCTGAAGCAGCCAAGAAATCCGCAGCCACCATGCGCCAAATAAATTCAACAAATCCAAAACCACAGAACCAAGCTCGAGAGAAGAAGGTGGAATTCAAAAACCACGCTGAACCACGCTCAAAGCCAGACGCATCCCCTTTGCCTTAAAACTGAAAATAGATGAGCAACTTAACAAACTCATCGCACAAGGGGTGTTAGAGCCAATCGACCATGCCAGGTGGGAAACTCTCATTGTGACTCCTGTCAAACCAGATGGGTCAGTACTGTAAGGCCACCCTCAATCATGCACTCCAGCAAAGCACATACCCTGTTCCAGTAGTTCAACATCTGTTGCATTCATTGGGGGAGGAAAATTTTTTGCGAAACTTGACCTTGTACAAGCATACCAACAGCTGTCGGTTGACCCCGAAACTGCAGAAGCACAGACTATAGTCACACACAGAGGGGCATTCAAATGCAACAGACTTCAATTTGGCATTAGCGTTGCCCCGGGAGTTTTCCAAAGCCTAATGGAGCGCCTTCTAAATGGACTAAAAGGGGTCGTTCCCTATTTTGACGATGTATTAGTATCCGCGAAAAACAAACATCAATTAGAAGATAGACTGAGAGAAGTCTTGCAAAGATTCAGGAAAGCAGGGCTTAAAGTCAAAAAAGAAAAATGTCAAATAGCCACCAATCAAGTCGAATTCTTAGGCTACCTTATAGATGAGAAAGGGATACACCCCACTGAAAAAAGGCAACCGTAGCAGAGCCATTACATCAGCTATTAGATAAAAAAACTGTCTGGAATTGGGGTCACCGAGAACAAGCAGCATTCCAAAACATTAAGGACTTATTAACATCCAACTTCGCTATAAAAAGGGCTGCCGCGGCTCTGGCAATGTTCTGCTCCAAAGTCACTGAATTAGTTAAGAATAAAGAGCTGTTTGATGAACACCGGTCTCGATTACTTCTATTCTCAGGACAGAACAACCACAGTTGAGTCCAAAATGTCTGTTGTTAAGCAAGACAGTTGTTAAGTGAGTTTTGCCCCATTTTATGACCTTTCTTTCACAGTTAAATGAATCACTGCAGCTATTAACTTTGTAACACAGTTGTTAAAGGCCCTGTCACACTGCCCAACGGATGCAAAACGTTTGTAAAAAGGACACAGCGGACGAGAAAAATGTTCCATCCATTGTTATCCGCTCTCAAAAGGGGCGAAAATTTGCATAACCAGAGCGGATAACACGGAAAGGAACGGATGGGGAGAGGACGCAGAACAGATGGAAAATGGATTCAGAGCAGAAGCCTAGCAGATGGGAGCGGATGGGAGTGGATGGCACATCCGCAAGTCTTCCGGGGGACCTCAGCAAAGTGGACGCGGAATGGAAAGAGCGGATGTAGAGCGGACGCCGAGCGGATGAAGTGGATGCACAGCGGATGCACAACGGATGAAGCGGATGCAGAGCAGAAGCCTAGGGGATGCACAGCGGAAGCCTAGCGGATGCCTTGCATTCAATGCGCATGCGGGGGGGGGTTGTATTGCATCAGCCCCGCAGATATAAAGGGAAGCAGCTCGGAAGCAGGTCACCATTCAGAGGAAAGACCTGCATCCAGACACATCGAGTGCCTTGCCAGCCTGCCTGCCTGCATGCCTTGCTGCCAGCCTTGCTGCCTGCCTTGCTGCCTGCCATCCTGCCAGCCTCCCTGCCAGCCTTGCTGTCTGCCAGCCTTGGTGCCTGCCTGCCAGCCAGCCTTCCTGCCAGCCTGCCTGCCAGCCTTGGTGCCTGCCTGCCTGCAAGCCTCCCTGCCAGACTCCCTGCCAGCCAGCAACCCCACAACCATGGGGAAGAAGAGGAAGCATCAGCCATCTGCTGCCAGCCCTGGCAAGAGAGACAGGGCCACCCTCCCAACCCCTGGCCCTCACTCTACTTCTGCTGGGGCTTCTGTAGCACGGGCTTGCTCTTCTGCGGCTGGGGCTTCTGCTGCTTCTGCTTCTGGAGGAGCTGATGCTTCTGGCTGTGGTGCTTCTGCTCGTGCTTACTCTGCTGATGCTGCTTCTGGTGGTGGTGCTTCTGCTTGTGCTTACTCTGCTGATGCTGCTCCTGGTGGTGGTGCTTCTGCTGGTGCTTACTCTGCTGAAGCTGCTCCTCGTCCTGCTGGTCCTGCTAGTCCTGCTTGTGCTCCTGGACTTGCTCGTCCTGCTGGTCCTGCTGGTCCTGCTCGTGCTCCTGGTCCTGCTGGGGCTCCTGGTGCTTACTGATCCTGGTCCTGTTGATGCTGGTGCTGGTGCTGGTGCTGCTGCTGCTGCTGATGATTATGATCCTGCTGTTGCTGCTGCTGCTGGTGGTGTGGAGGAGCAGCCCCTACAACCTTGAAGTACCTCTGATGAGGGCCCATATGGCCCTGCCAGAGGGAGGAAAAGGCAGACGCGCGATAGGGAGAGGAGGCAATACTCCATTGAGGAGGAACACGAGGATGAGATGCTGGAGTGGCTGAGAGAGAATGACTATCTGTGGCGGAAGGGACACCGGCTGTACAGGGACACCAAAAGGAAGCAGGCTGATTGGAGAGAGAAGGCGGAGAGCCAGGGCTACACATCGGATGTGCTCCTCGGCCGGTGGAAGCACATGCACACCTGGTACGGGAAGCTGCACCTCAAGAAATCTGGCCAGGCCACGGTTAAGCTGACGGACAGAGAGACCTATGTCATGGCCAGGTGCAGCTTCCTGGAGGATGAGATCTGCCACCGAGGAGCAGCAGCAGCCCCTCTCACGACCCTCTCTCTCCGGCAGCCTGCTGAGAGCCAGTCCTCTTCCGGCCGAGTGTCAGCTCCTGTCTTCAGGCAGGTTTCTGTGGAGCGTCCCATGGCGGAGAACCCGCGGACAGCTGTTTTAACCGTGCTGGAGCACGTGGAGGACTCCCTGGTGCAGTGGGAGAAAGGAGACGGCACGTCCACCACAGCCCTACCTGCATCCACCCCCAGCTCCACCTCCACAGAAAGGCAGAGAGCCAGACAGGAGGGGCAGAGCCACACTGTCCTGCTGGAGATCAGGGACACCATCCGGAGCAGCATAGATCTCCTCTCTCAGCTGGTCCACACCGACTCCTCATCCTCCAACCACAAGCCCTTCCTCACCTATGTGAACCAGACCCTCATGGACATGGCAGAACCCCAGTACCAGATGGTGAAGGACAGGATCACTGAGATGCTTCACAACCCTCCAGACCCAGAGAAACCTGCTCCCACCCAGTCCAGGTCTGCTCCTCCACCCCAGGTGATGTCCCTCCCATTCCAAGGCTTTCCACAGGCCCTCACCTACCAGGGCTATGGCTACCAGGAGGTCCAGCAGCACAGGCAGCAGCCCTTCCCAGTCCAGGCACAGAGTCATTGGACGACACCGTTGCCACTGGTTCCACTGATGCCACCAATGCCACCCACGACACTGATGCCACCGACACCACCGATGCCACCCACGACACTGATGCCACCCACGCCAGTCCTCACCCTGCTGCAGACCAGACAGCCCCACTACACTGCTCCTTCCTCCACCTCCCAGCCAAGCCCAGCCTCAGTACATTTGTCCTCGGAACTGGGGCTGACACCCCATGGCAAGGAGGAAGGAGCTCTCAACATCACGGGGCTGAGCCAGCTGTCCGAGAGCTTCCTCAACACACCGTCACCTGTTGTCCTCTTGGGGCCAGGCACCCCAGTGGAGCTTCAGACCAGCACTCCAGCACCAGCCACCTCCACAGCACCTGGACCCTTCACCCCTGAGACTGGGCACACCTCCGAGTTACCAAGAAGAGTGCCAGAGACTGGGTGGCTACCTGTAGACTTTATTTGGACACTTGACTTGGGTCATTTTTCTTTTACAGCTTGTTATTAATAAAGATTATCTTTGCTTCACACACTTGCTTCATTTATTTTTTTTAATAAAGTTTTGGTGGAAACTTTTAGAAACGGTTTAAGCCTTTGCATGCTTGTGGGATGGGTAAGGATAGCAGTGGGATGGGCAGGGATACCTGTGGGATGGGTTAAGATAGCTGTGGGATGGGTTGAGATAACTGTGGGGATAGATAAACCTCCAGTGCAAGCATAGTGGGACTGTATGGTCCACCCTCCCAGGTGCCACACCTTTGGCCCTTTATTATCAATAACAATGTAATCATTGATCCACACATTTGAACATAAACACAACTCTTTATTAAATGCCCTGCTCATTGCAGGCCCACCCAACATACATGGCCCAATCTCATCAGTGTGATGAGACAGGCTGAAGGAAGCATCCATTAAGCATCTACCATCCTGCCTTGCCACTCCACTGCTCCAGCTGGGGAGTTGCACCAGTGTTTCAGGAGGTTGTGCTGCTTCTTCCCTTCACGTGAGGCTCTGTTGGGGCCTTGCACATCCTCAGTGTCGATCAGGTTTCGCCCTTGCGTCCATTCCCCAGGCTCCATGTCCCCATTGCCTTGTTGGAGGTCTACAAGCCTGTTCTGCAAGACTGGGTAGCGGGTGCACATGAGATTGTGCAGGATGCAGCAAGCTTCCACTATGTTCCTCATGGTCTCTGGGCAATGCTGCATGGTGGTGAGAAGTATCTGAATCCTGTTGGCCAGGATGCCAAAGGCGTTCTCCACCACCCGCCTTGCCCTGGACAGCCTGTAGTTGAAGATCTTCTCTTCATGGGTGAGGAGTTTGGAAGTGTAGGGCTTCATGAGGTAGGTTCTGAGGGAGAAGGCGTCACCCCCCATGATGAAGTAGGGCATATCTTGCGTGTCGTTGGGCAGGGGGTCTGGATCTGGGAAGCCCATGATGAGGTTGCATTCCAGCCCCTCCTTGAGGTCACTGCCATTGTATACCTGGGCATCTGAAGATGAGCCGTTGCCTGAAGCATCGATGTACATGAACTTGTAGTCAGCATCGACCATGGCAAAGAGGATGATGCTGAAGAAGCCCTTGTAGTTGTAATAATTGGACCCCGACTTGGCTGGTGCTTTGCAGGCCATGTGCTTGCCATCTATGGCTCCAACGGTGTGGGGAAAGTTCCACTTCTGATACCACTGCTCTGCAACTTTCTTCCAGCCTTCTTCAGTGGAGGGGCATTGGAGGAGCTCCTCCAGGTATTCTTCGATGATGGCCTGCACCACTTCTCTGACCACAATGCTGATGGTGTTGTGTGGCACTCTCCAGCCACACTGCATGCTCCTGTAGGAGGTCCCTGAGGCCAGGTGGCGCAGAGTGAGTGCCACCTTGAGCCCAGGTTCCAGGCTGGGCCAGAAGTTGGCGTTTGCCTTGGTCAACCTGTGTGTCAGCCGCTGCACAACTTTGTCAAACATGGCTGGCGGCATCCTCATGAAGTTCTGGAATGCACGAGGGTCTTCGTTCCTCAGCTCCACCATCAGCTTGGTGTACAGTCCGTACTCTGCTCTTCTCCCGATCCATCTTCAGACCCAGATGCTTCTTGGCCTCCTCCTTTTCTTCCCGTAGTCGAGTTCACAGAGCCTGTAGATGGCTTCACACTGTTGCAGAACGATGATGGCTACCAAAAGGAGTTTGTTGCGATCCATGGTGGACATGACTGGATGCTGTGGAAGAGGAAGGGGCAGATGAAGGCTGCAGAGGTCTGCACAGATGGGCTGCTGGTCTGAAAGTGCAATGCAGACGAGTTGCTCCCCCTTTTTATAGGCAATATAGGTTTTCCATTATGTGTCCCTTTGCATCCTCTAGGCATCCTCTAGACATCCTTTATATCCGAGATAGGTCTCCTCTGCAAACGTTTTTTCCATTTTAAATGCTTTCTTTGCGAGCTGCATCCGCTTTCATACTTTCTACGTCCGTGCTACTAACGCTGCACGTCTGTTCCGCGTTTGTTCCGCTTCCTCCCTGCGTCCGAGCGGATTTGAGTTGCGCGGAAGTGCAGCAGATGCCTAGCAGATATAGCGGATGCATAACGGATGCAGAACAGATGTCCCCCGTATGCCTAGCAGATGCAGAACGGACGCATTGGATACATTTTCCACTCAAAAGTTTTGAGCAGCTCAAAACCTTCTGAGTGGATGGAACCTTAGTCGACGGATGCTGGACGGATAGAGAGGATGAAAAATGGAGACAGCGAGCACAGAACGGAAGCATCGCGTTAACCAACGGATGGCAAGTGTTTTTCTCTGTTTTACATCCTCTTTCATCCGTTGGTGCAGTGTGACAGGGGCTTAAAGGAATCTAGTTTCCCCATTGATTTTGCTTGCCAGAAGGTCACAAAAGATGATCACGTGATCCCAGGACATTGCAACTGTAATAAATACATGCTGGTTGCCAAGCATCTGAGTTTGATCATGTCACCATGGGGAGCTGCATAAGTTGTGTGAAAATGGTCATAAGTCACTTTTTTCAGTGACTTCAAATTTTCAATAAATAAATGGTTTTAAGTTGATGACTATCAGTATATATAGAATTGTAACTTGTTATAGTGACAAATAATATTGTATTTTTTCACTTTGTTATACATATACACACACACACACATATTCCTTTACTTTGACAATGTATGTATCACTCTCACTTATTTTTGTGTTTTTCTCTTTTAATTTTTTAATTAAAAAGTAAAAAATAATGAAATAAGAGACAGACATACAGACAGAAAATGAGAGAGAGAGAGAGAGAGAGAGATTACACCAAATTTACTTCAGAAAATCTTTAAGGAATTGGGCTGGTGTGTTAGCTGAATCACTTTATACTAAATTGACAACGTCATTTGATACTAAATTGACAGCTTTTGAAAAAAGAATGGATGAAAGTCTTGTAAAGATGAAAGAGGAGATGAAAGAAGAAGTCAAGAAGATGGAAAGCTCAGTAGAACAAGTGCCAGGAGATGTAAAACAAAGTAATGGTAATGTGGGCATTTTGCAAATTAAAGCAGAAGTTATAAACAGAGCTGGAAAGGGATTAGATAATTTTAACTACCATGGAACTTTAGATTTGTATACAATAACTGCATAAGATTATTGTATACACATAAATGGAAAGATTTGGCAATATCTACAATGGAGGAATGGTTTTTGAAGATGATGGTACCTTCTGAGATGGCCAAATTGACTGCTTTGATTAAATAAAAGACAATTATCAATATTTTTTTGCTGACTGGAAACATTTTGGAGAAAAAAAATAAACTTATGATTTAAAGTTTTGATGATTAGGCAGGATAGATGATAAAAAAGGAGAGACTATGTTGAAACTTTAGAAAAAGAGATAAATTTATAATTGTAGTTACAACTACTGTAAAGATCAAAAGTCACATTGTGCTTTTTTCTTTCCTATTTTTAAAACTATTTTTTCCTTTCTTGCATTTTCTTACTCTTTGATTTTTTCCTTTTCTTTTTCTTTTCTTCTTTTATATTTGTTCCTTAAAAGACTTTTAATAAAATTATTAAAAAGTAAGTTGCTGGATTGTAAACTATAGTTTTAATTTGTCTTGTTTTCCAAACAATGATTAAGTCTAATCAGCTGGTTTAGGATTAGATATATCAAAGGAACAGTATTAGTTTTATACAGAGGAAAATGATTCCATCTCCATTCACTGACATTTATGGGGATGCAGAATACTCAGAGTTTACTTCTAAATAATTGTTTAACAATGTGTCTGAATGAGAGCATTGCATTGCATTTCGTTACTGAGAATTGTATACATTTGGTGAATGCTGGATGTTTTGGTATATAAATCCAATCAGCCCCTGCTAAAGTTGTCAGGACAATAAAAACTGATCATGTGTGTAAGGCTTACACCAAATATATTTGGGTAAGTCATGCCATGTTGATTTTTGAGAAGCTTCAGTTAAAAGATAGGAAGGGAATCTTGATTGCTTTCTCCACTATTTCCACAAAAGTGGGAGGAGAATCTGTAGCACCTGAGAAGTAGAATTCAACCATTAATTAGCCAACACCTCCAGAATCAAAGCCACACAGGTGGCTACACAGATGGATCAGCTTGTTTTGACTATGAACCAATTAGTATTGGTATTTCAGATATGACATCTCATTTGAAGGAAAACATATAAATCTGGCTAAAGTACAATTCATTTTGACTAAGGGAGCGCTTTCACATTACCAAAGATTGACAGTGATTCCTAGGCTCTGTCAATTTTCCCTGCAAGTTAATGTCTTACTTTGCTGCTCTTTTCACTCTACTAACTCAGCTTATCAAGAGAAACATTGATTGTTCACTGAATCTGGAGGTTCAAAACATGTCTTGTGATGTTGCGGTCCAAGCTCCACCCTTACAGACAGCCTGTCTTTCCAGAAGATGCCTATGAAAAGTTGCCTCCTTTCAGTGAGATTGAAAAGCCCAAACAGGCCATTGAACAACTGATATGGTCTTCAATTTCTCAATCCATCCTTCATTAACCTGACCCTGAACCTGTCCATCCTCTGTGATATACATTAATATTTCTGGTTTTGCTCTTATGGAAATGTCCACTTGCTAAAAAAGTTTGTTCCTTGCCACTGCATTCAATAATTAACCAGGCATGAGGAATAAAGCAGGGTTTTATTCAACAAGATTCATATAAAAGAAAGTGGGCAAAGCTTTATGGGTGAAAACCAGAAAAAAATAATAAACATTGCTTTCTATGAGCTTTAGATTCTATTTCTTGTGGTGGTTCTTTCCCATTATGAAATCATCAGTTTATCTGAAATAATATAGCCACAATCCTACATGGCCTGATCTAGTTTTTAAAAAACTAAATATTTAGCAGGGTTTCTACTGAGGGATGAAAAGACACGAGGAAAGGACACCAAGTTTAAACAAGAACAGCAGCCTTTACTGTCAGAAGGCAATCAATTAATTGAAAGTAACTCATCTGCTGGTATAATAATAAAGGTACTTTGCCAGCTGTGCCATCAGACCAGTTAGAATCATCCTAAGGAGAAATTGACATGGGGTGATTATGAACAATAAGTATCCCTACTTCAAAAGGTAGCGAAACGAAAGGGGAGAATCGTGTACCCTGCCCTGAGGTTTTGGAGGAACACTGGGAAATAATAAATCATTGCAATGAAATAATTAAAACATGACTATTTCATCATAAAGGAACAAACTGGAAATGCCAAAGATGGAGCTATAACACATTCACGCTATTCCTTTCTTATTTCCCTTTTACATAACATGCTTTCAAGTGCCAACCATCCAAAAGTGTTCAACTGAGAACTGACCATTCTTCAAAGTGACTTTTCTAGGCTTAACAGTTGCCTTTGGTGTCCCATCTGATCCTGCAATAAAACACTTCACTATCAGCAGTTCCCCCGGGGGCCATAGAAGGAGCGTTCATGTCGCGGCCCCTGTCAGGTATCTGTTTACCTGCGAATCCTTCTACCACGCTACACCAACCTACACCAACAGTGTTCTACAGTGGCTGGGAAAAGTGTAGCGACACGAGAGAAGAAGCAGTTCCCCCAAAAGCAAACAGTATCTCTTAAGGGATGGATTTAAAAAAAAAAAGAAACACTACACAAAACAATATCGTGATTCAGTTGGGTGACACTTTAATCGTTTCCTTCTTCTGCAGTGCCTTATATAGGGAAGAGAGTGGAAGACATATGCCATGTCCCACCTTAACTGTGTATTTTCTAGTTTGTTGGGATTTATGTCAGCACCTTAATGGGATTTAAATGGAATTTTTATATGTGAATAATACTTGGCATTAATGCAAGAACTTGAGGTAGCTGAGCCATCAAGATGATTTGCATAAAGGTTTTAAAATATAAAAATAAAATAGCTGGGCTATTGTAAATTGTCAGGCAAAATATGACATTTGGATAATAGAAAAGAGAAGAAACAAAAACTGTTGAAGCACATGCTTTCCCAGGGGGTGAATTTTTTAATATTAAGGTTCAGCAGGGGGCAGAGAGAAAGAAAAGCCAGGGTAATAGGGTTTGGGGGTCTTTGTGATTGGTGGATTAAATAGGTGCAGAGGGCAGTTCAACTTGGTGAGTCTGGCAGCTTTTCTCTGAAACTCTCTTTCCTACCCCTTCCTTATTATATTATAAACATCCCCTGCATGGCTAATGTATTCCAGTCATTTGTTGCCACTAATTGTACATTCAAAGAGATCTAATAACTGTGCTTTGTTATGAAAAGCAGGCTTTTTTTTGGAGGGGGGGGGGGAAATGAGCAACAGCTTGACCAAATGATCCTGTAAAGGTGTTTGATCCATTAAGGTGAGACTAGGAATTGCATGAAGGAGAGCCAAGCAAGAGCTTCCAGGATAGTTTGAGGACACCCTATGAAATCCTTACCCATATTTAAGACTTTGAATAAAGAAGGGGAGGATGCCAAACAGATGGCCAGATTCCTTGGAAAACCTATTTTTCCTGCATGTTGCACTTCACTAGTGTAGTTTCGTTTCCAGTTACCCTTTCTAAGCATATGGAAAAGAATGTTTATAGCCTCTGGGTGCTGGGACTCGCTGTGACAGAATTGAGAGCAGAACTAAGTGTAACAAAGCCTCCTACTGTGTCTAAGGGGTTGTGGCCACATACATTATTTGTACTTGATGAGAGCCATGGGGAGGGGAGTGCACAGTAGTAAAAACAGCATTTTCCAAGCCCTGCTGGTTCATTTCGGTTAGAGGAGGAGAGGGAAGGCAGTTTTTCTTTGTCAATTATATCAACAGTTCTTTTTTCTTCTTCCCCTTCCTAAGGCTTGTTTTAATTCCAACACTGGCTTCTTCAGCTATTGGTTTTAACCAGCTTTTCAGCTTGCAGAATACATTGAGGGTGTTCACATTGAATATCTTTGTGTGGATAGAGCAATTTGCCACCAGTGAGGGGGTCAATTTCAAATAATCGAGGAGGTCAGGGGTGGGCTTCAAAAATTTTAGCAACAGGTTCTCTGCCTGGTTGCTGGGTGGGCGTGGCTATGGTGGCCGAGTTGGTCTCCTGTACCATGGTGGAGGAGGAAATTTTGCCCTCCCCAGACTCTGGAGGCTTTCCTTGACCCTTTGGGAGGGCGAAAATGGCTTCCCTGGGCTCCAGAGACTCTCTGGAAGCCAGAAATGGGCCCATTTCCAGACTTTCTGAACTTCTGGTAAGCCCATTTTTCACTCTCCCTGAGCCTCTGCACCTGCCCTGCATTTACCTGCATCCAAAATGGCCATGTGGGGACTCCTGTAAGGGGCGGGGTGGGGTGGGCAGGGCAGGGCCAGGAGTGGGATTTGGGGGTTCTCTGAGCTACAAAGAATCTTAGCGAGGGCCTCTCCCAAACCCCTGCGAACCCCCAGCAGCCCACCTTGATCAGGGTTGATATTTGAAGGATTAAGTTGCTTTAGAAAGGGGAATGTTGGCTAGTACTATCAATAATTTCTCTTCTGAAAGGGTAGACATCAGAGAAAGTATGAAAGAGATTTTAAAGAGAGGAGATATGTGCAAATCTGTATACATACTGTTACATTTTTTTAAGTTATGTAAGACAAATGCATTCATTCTGGTATCAGAATTTACTGCTTGAAAATTGATAATTGAGTCATTTATGTACCATTTTAAAAATTGTATATTGGTTTTTAGAGAAAGTGGTTTGAAAAATTAAGCTAAATTAAACTAGAATAATATTAATTAAACTATACAGTGTTTCATGTTTTTGATTATCTGATGAAGAGTCCTGGTGGTGCAGTGATTAGAATGCAGTATTGCAGGCTAATTCTGCTAACTGCCAGCAGTTCGAATCTCACCGGCTCAAGATTGACTCAGCCTTACATCCTTCTAAGGTCAGTAAAATGAGGACCCAGATTGTTAGGGGCAATATGCTAACTCCGTGAACTGCTTAGAGATGGATATAAAGCATTGTGAAGTGCTATATAAGTCTAAGTGCTATTGTTATTATGTGCCATCCAGTCATTTTTAAACTCCTAGCAATCACATAGAAACTTGTATTTTCAAATTCCACAATGCTCATGCTAATTGCCATGGTAACTGAGTCATGAAGGGATAACTCCCATATGTACCTGTAAACTAAAGGTGAGCACCCTAGAGTATGAATACAATTCCCCCCATTTCTTTATTATAGTCTCAGGGTTCCGACCTGACCTGATAGTTTTCATGGGTTGTAGAGATCACGCCCCTCTGTCACACTGTGTGTAACCTTGGAGACAGCCTTGACAGAGCTATGGCTGGAATGTGCTTTTGTTTTGAATGACATGCTGCCTTGCCACAGCTGCAAGTTCATTTTCCCATCCCCTTTGCCTATGGCAACTCAAGAACAGGCCAGGGATGACCAAAAGTTTATAGAAATATCTAAGTATCCTTCAATACATAGGAACCTAGTTATAGAATTCAATTATTATGTGAGTTTTGGGCACTTTGGGGCTTTTGCATGAATCTACACTTGGACAAGCTGTAGCCTACACACAGTTCTCTGAAATGTAATCTGTAGATTCTACAAAACCAGGACTGCACTGATGAAATCCAGTGTTCAATCAATCATTCCATTGCTTCACATTTTTGGATTTAGCTTTGTATCAGATGCAAAGAGTAAGAGTCTACTCTTACAAAGAGTAAGAGTAAAAATCAGAACAAGAGTCATCTACAACATAATAATATAAAAACTGTAGTAGCCACAATGTAGAACAGACAGGCAGAAAACTGGCAGAGCTCACCCATGAACTAGAGATGAGATGACATGGTTAAAACAGTTTAATTTCACAATACACAGACAAACTCAACCATAATTTACACTGGGAAAGTGTGAGCATTCTAGACCAAGCTAACTCAAAAACTTAAGGAAGTTTTGGAAACTTGATATTCAGACAAGTCAGCCATCAACAGGTACATAGAGATAAACAACATTTATACCACTATTAAAAAGGGGGGAATTAAAAAAAAGAAACAAAAAGACTAGAACAACACTTTGCCAGCAAACAACAGCCAGATAAATAGGGATTAAGGCCCTGTCACACTGGCCGACGGATGCAAAACGTTTGTAAAAAGGACACAGCAGACGAGAAAAATGTTTCATCCGTTGTTATCTGCTCTCAAAAGTGTCCCAAATTTGCATAACTAGAGTGGACAACATAGAAAGGAATGGACGGGGGGAGGATGTAGGGCGGATGGAAAGGGGATGCTCTATGGAAGCCTAGCAGATGGAAGCGGATGGGAGCAGATGGCACATCCGCAAGGCTTCCGGGGGACTGCAGCAAAGCGGACACGGAACGGAAATAGTGGATGCAGAGCGGACGCTGAGTGGATGAAGCGGATGCAGAGCGGAAGCCTAACGGATGCCTAGCAGATGCCTAGCGGATGCCTAGCATTCAATGCGCATGTGGGGAGGATGCATTGCGTCAGCCCCTCGGATATAAAGGGAAGCAGCTCCCAAGCAGGTCACCATTCAGAGGAAAGACCTGCTTCCAGACAAAGCTTGCCAGCCTGCCAGCCTGCCAGCCTGCCTGCCTGCCTGCCTGCCTGCCAGCCTGCCTGTCTGCCTGCCAGCCTGCCTGCCTGCCTGCCAGCCAGCAATCCCACAACCATGGAGAAGAAGAGAAAGCCTCAGCCATCTGCTGCCAGCCCTGGCAAGAGGGACAGGGCCACCCTCCCACCCCCTGGTCCTCACTCTACTTCTGCTGGGGCTTCTGCAGCACGGGCTCGCTCTTCTGGGGCTGGGGCTTCTGCTGCTTCTGCTTCTGGAGGAGATGATGCTGCTGCTTATGGCAGTGGTGCTTCTGCTGGTGCTTACTCTGCTGATGCTGCTTCTGGAGGTGGTGCTTCTGCTGGTGCTTACTCTGCTGAAGCTGCTTCTGGTGGTGGTGCTTCTGCTGGTGCTTATTCTGCTGAAGCTGCTTCTGGCAGTTGTGCTTCTGCTGGTGCTTCTGCTGGTGCTTCTGCTGCTCTGCTGAAGCTGCTCCTGGTGCTGGTGATTCTGCTGGTGCTTACTCTACTGTCGCTGCTCCTCGTCCTGCTGGTCCTGCTGGTGCTCCTGGTCCTGCTGGTGCTCCTGGTCCTGCTGGTCCTGCTGGTGCTCCTGGTCCTGCTGGTCCTGCTTGTGCTGCTGGCACTGCTGGTGCTGCTGGCACTGCTGGTGCTTACTCTGCTGGTGCTGCTGATCCTGGTCCTGTGGGCTTGCTGGTGCTGCTGGTGCTGCTGGTCCTGCTTTTGCTGCTGCTGCTGCTGGTGGTGGTGTGGAGGAGCAGCCCCTAAAACCTCGAACCCCTCTGATGAGGGCGCATATGGCCCTGCCAAAGGGAGGAAGAGGCAGACGCATGAACAGGAGAGGAGGCAACACAACATAGAAGAGGAACATGAGGAGGAGGTGCTGGAATGGCTGAGGGAGAACGAGTATCTATGGCGGAAGGGACACAGGCTCTATCACGATACCAAAAGGTAGCAGTCTGCTTGGAGAGAGAAGGCGGAGAGCCTGGGCTACACTTTGGAGGTGCTCCTCGGCTGGTGGAAGCACATGCACACCTGGTACAGGAAGCTGCACCTCAAGAAATCTGGCCAGGCCGCGGTCAAGCTGACGGACAGAGAGACCTACGTGATGGCCAAGTGCAGCTTCCTGGAAGGTGAGATCCGCCACCGAGGAGCAGCCTCTCTCACAACCCTCTCTCTCAGGCAGCCTGCTGAGAGCCAGTCCTCTTCCGGCAGAGAGTCAGCTCCTGTCTCCAGGAAGGTATCTATGGAGCGTGCCATGGCAGAGACCCCCCCGACAGCTGTAGCACCCGTGGCGGAGCGCATGGAGGACCCCCTGATGCAGTGGGAGAAAGGAGATGGCACTTCCACCACAGCTCAACCCGCATCCACCCCCAGCTCCACCTCCATAGAAAGCCAGAAAGCCAGACAGGAGGGGCAGAGCCACACTGTCCTGCTGGAGATAAGAGACACCATCAGGAGCAGCGTAGATCTCCTCTCTCAGCTGGTACACATCAACTCCTCATCCTCCAACCACAAGCCCTTCCTAACCTATGTGAACCAGACCCTCATGGACATGTCGGAACCCCAGTACCAGGTGGTGAAGGACAGGATCACTGATCTGCTTCACAACCCTCCAGACCGAGATGAACCTGCTCCCACCCAGTCCAGGTCTGCTCCTCCACTCCAGGTGATGTCACTCCCATCCCAAGTCTTTCCACAGGTCCTCACCTACCAAGGCTACGGCTACCAGGAGGTCCAGCAGCACAGGCAGCAGCCCTTCCCAGTCCAGGCACAGGTACATCGGACGCCACCGTTGCCACCGGTTCCACTGATGCCACCGATGCCACTCACACCACTGATGCCACCAACGCCAGTCCTCACCCAGCTGCAGACCAGACAGCCCCACTACACTGCTCCATCCTCCACCCCACAGCCAAGCCCGGCCTCAGTACATCTGTCATCGGTACTGGGGCTGACACCCCATGGCATGGAGGAAGGGGCTCTCAACTTCACAGGGCTGAGCCAGCTGCCTGAGAGCTTCCTCAACACACCGTCCCTTGTTGTTCTCTCAGGGCCAGGCACCCCAGTGGCACTTCAGACCAGCACTCCAGCAGCAGCAACCTCCACAGCATCTGGACCCTTCACCCCTGAGACTGGGCACACCTCTGAATGACCTAGAAGAGTGACAGAGACTGGGTGGCTACCTGTGGACTTTATTTGGACACTTGAATTGGGTCATTTTTCTTTTACAGCTTGTTATTAATAAAGTTTATCTTTGCTTCACACACTTGCTTCATTTATTTTTTTCAATAAAGTCTTGGTGGAAACTTTTAGAAATGGTTTAGCCTTTGCATGCTTGTGGGATGGGTTAAGATACTTGTGGGATGGGCAGGGATACCTTTGGGATGGGTTAAGATAGCACTGGTATGGGCAGGGATACCTTTGGGATGGATAATAGCTTTGGGTTTTATAAACCTCCAGTGCAAGCATAGTGGGACTGTATGGTCCACCCTCCCAGGTGCCACACCTTTGGCCCTTTATTATCAATAACAATGTAATCATTGATCCACACATTTAAACATAAACACAACTCTTTATTAAATGCCCTGCTCATTGCAGGCCCACCCAACATACATGGCCCAATCTCATCAGTGTGATGAGACAGGCTGAAGGAAGCATCCATTAAGCATCTACCATCCTGCCTTGCCACTCCACTGCTCCAGCTGGGGAGTTGCACCAGTGTTTCAGGAGGTTGTGCTGCTTCTTCCCTTCACGTGAGGCTCTGTTGGGGCCTTGCACATCCTCAGTGTCGATCAGGTTTCGCCCTTGCCTCCATTCCCCAGGCTCCATGTCCCCATTGCCTTGTTGGAGGTCTACAAGCCTGTTCTGCAAGACTGGCTAGCGGGTGCGCATGAGATTGTGCAGGATGCAGCAAGCTTCCACGATGCTCCTCACGGTCTCTGGGTGATGCTGCATGGTGGTGAGAAGTACCTGAAACCTGTTGGCCAGGATGCCAAAGGCATTCTCCACCACCCGCCTTGCCCTGGACAGCCTGTAGTTGAAGATCCTCTCTTCACGGGTGAGGAGTCTGGAAGTGTAGGGCTTCATGATGTAGGTTATGAGGGAGAAGGTGTCATCCCCCACGATGAAGTAGGGCACATCTTGTGTGTCGTTGGGCAGGGGGTCTGGATCTGGGAAGCCCATGATGAGGTTGCGATCCAGTCCCTCCTTGAGGTCACTGGTGTTGTATACCTGGGCATCTGAACATGAGCCGTTGCCTGAAGCATCGATGTACATGAACTTGTAGTCAGCATCGACCATGGCGAAGAGGATGATGCTGAAGAAGCCCTTGTAGTTGAAATAAGTGGACCCTGACTTGGCTGGAGCTTTGCAGGCCACAATGCTTCCCTTCTATGGCTCCAACGGTGTGGGGGAAGTTCCACTTCTGATATCACTGCTCTGCAACTTTCTTCCAGCCTTCTTCAGTGGAGGGGCACTGGAGGAGCTCCTGCAGGTATTCTTCGATGATGGCCTGCACCACTTCTCTGACCACAATGCTGATGGTGTTGTGTGGCACCCTCCAGCCATACTGCATGCTCCTGTAGGTGGTCCCTGAGGCCAGGTGGCGCAGAGTCAGTGCCACCTTGAGTCCACAGTCCAGGCTGGGCCGGAAGTTGGTGCTCTGCTTGGTCAACCTTGGTGTCAGCCGCTCCACAACTTTGTCAAACATGGCTGGAGGCATCATCATGAAGTTCTGGAATGCACGAGGGTCTTCGTTCCTCAGCTCCACCATCAGCTTGTTGTACAGTCCGTACTCTGCTCTTCTCCTGATCCATCTTCGGACCAGACGCTTCTTGTCCGCCTCCATTTCTTCTCGTAGAACAGTTGAAAGAGCCTGTAGATGGCTTCGCACTGTTGCAGAACGATGGTGGCTACCAAAAGGACTGTGTTACGATCCATGGTGGACATGACTGGATGCTGTGAAAGAGCAAGAGCCAGATGAAGGCTGCAGAGTCTGCATAGCAGGTCTGCTGGACTGAAAGTGAGTTCCAGGTGAGTTGCTGCCCCTTTTTATAGGCAATATTGGTTTTCCACTATGTGTCCTTCTGCATCCTCTAGGCATCCTCTAGGCATCCTCTAGACTTCCTTAATATCCGAGATACGTCCCCTCTGCGAATGTTTTTTCTGTTTTAAATGCTTTGTTTACGAGCTGCATCTGCTTTCATCATTTCTCCGTCCATGCTACTAATGCTGCGTGTCCGTTCCGCATCCGTTCTGCTTCCTTCCTGTGTCCACTTTCTGCTGGAGAGGATTTGAGTTGCGCGGATGCGCAGCAGATGCCTAGCGGATGTAGCGGACGTGTAACGGATGACGACAGATGCAGAACGGATGTTCCCCATGTGCGTAGTGGATGCAGAATGGACGCGTTGGATACATTTTCCGCTCAAAAAGTTTTGAGCAGCTCAAAACTTTTTGAGCGGATGGAACCTCAGTCGACGGATGCTGGACGGATAGAGAGGAAGAAAAACGGATGCAGTGAGTACAGAACAGAAGCATCGCATTAACCAACGGATGACAAGTGTTTCTCTCTGTTTTACATCCTCTTTCCATCCGTTGGTGCAGTGTGACATGGGCTTTAACACCAGACAATCAGGCAATAAACATAGCCTAATCAAGATAGTACCAAGGAGAAAACAATACCCCACCAACCTTGAAAGGTAAAGTTACTGTGGAAGCAGAGAGAAAATTCTATTCCTTCTAGCACTAAAAATGTTACTTTGCTGGATTGCAAAATGTCAGCAAGCAAATAACCAAGGTCAGAGAGCACCAAGGACTCCACAAATTGCATTTCCCTTAAGCTCTTTCTGATAGTAGAAGGGAAGTGCTTATAAATTCTTGTGGGACTTTTGTATATCTTCTTATATACATAGCCAAAAATTGAGGGGTAATGAGAGGGCCAGGGGGGCAACCATGGTAGCAGGTCAATAAAACCAATTTCTTTTTACTTGAGTTAACTGCTTCTTAAACTTTTGTAATTACAACAAACATCCAGTTGTATCTATAATTTTATTTACAAATGCGGAAAAGGATTTTGCACTAGAAATTAGACTTGAACTCAATAGGTTTCCACCCTTTTAATTTTCGAAGTTAAATAGTGCCCCTCATCCTTTCCCTTCTGGTACACTTTTGTGACTGGCAAGTGAAAATAGATATAGATTCTGATGAGATATATATTTTTTTCAGAAAAAGAAAAGCTTCTCAGGCTGATCAAACCAGTTGATGGTCTCTGAAGTGGCAGGATCTAATAAAGCCAAGGATGAGAGGCCAGTTTTGAAACCTTAAGACTATGTTGCTGTCAGCAGAGTATAGACTTTAAAATCCAAAGGAGATTTAGCCTACTCAAATGATTTGTCTTCCCTGTCTTCAAAGAATGGTGGCTTCTTTTTCATCTTCTTGCCTTGCAGTTAAACCATAGGGAATTATTGACTTTATGGTGCACTTTTAAATACATCATCCAGCAGGAAGAGAACATGAATACACACTGGAGTTGAAATTCTCTTCTTTTTGCATAGTTACCTTATTTAATTGAAAACAATTTTCAACAGAGAAGACCAAAAAGTGACAATTATACAAGTGACTTGTAATCACTAGCCATAATAGTGCATTGTGAAATGTATGTTTTATATACACAGACACATGCATATTGCTGTGGAACAAACTTTCTTCTTTTTTAAACAATATCTTTGTTATAAGATTGGCGTCCACAGCATTACTGAGAATGTTTTAAGAAAAGTGTCAAATATATGAAACTGCCAGGCCTGGATGTGATGATATGTAAGATGATTCAGTGCATTTGATCTGATATCTCTCCATTTTCCTGCTTCTACATGCCTCTCTCTTCTTTGTTTCAGGATTTTTCAAGAAAATCCCACAGCAACATTGTTGCATCAGACCTAAAATTTCATAAATATGGAAGGGCCTCCTTCTTTTGTCATCTGTATTTGTATCTATATACCTCCTGAAAATTCCAGTGGTATATAACCAAGCATCTCAAAGTTGTATGGTTAGAACTATGCTACTTTGCCTATTTTGATTTTATGTGAGAAGATATCAAATGACCCCCAAAGTAAGATTTCATAACATTCCTTGAGTTCCCATATATTTCCAGACCTTCAATGAATACAGTAGTTATGGATTCTTAAAGCCTAGCTAGATGGAAGCACCTAGCTAAACACAGTGGATTTTGAAAAGCCATTATGGTTAGTACTTGGACAGGAAATCCATAACCCCCCCAACACACACACACACACACAAATCTATTGGTTAACAAAAATAAAAAATGATAGAAAGCAGGGACAACCTGCCTTCTGCAATGTTGTAAAAAAAAAAAAATCACTTAAGTTTGATTAGAATGAAATTTTGGGGGCTTCTGTACTTTCTGTGTTCTTTGATAACTTGCACATATAAAATAATCTCCCATCATCCCTCAACTGATGTTTGGAAATCCCTTTTATCCTAGATTTATCCTAGATCTAACTGTTCCAAGACTAGTGGCCAATAAGTTTGACAGATTTTTTTTTGGAATGTGTCTTTGACATTTCATGGCTGCTTTTCCTGACTGGCTTTACTTATTCTGGAAGTATGGTTGTTCTTAAGAAGACAATTTTGGGTCACTGAGTTTTTACTAAATGTACAAAGAATGAAAGAAGAACTACCTCTGTGTAATATACTACTGACATAGTCAGTCTGTTTACAGATTCACTTTATACTCCATGCTAGCACAGCAAATGTCAGCATCTCATTGGGAACAAATAATATAATATTGTATGTAAAATGTAAACTATCTTTAGAGAAAGATTCTTAGTGTGTGATGCTTTATTTGCGTTAACTAATTATGTGGGTGACTTAAAGACTTTAAAAAATGAGGCACTAATAATAGGGTTTGAATAAAATAATGCTGGCTAAGATGCCACACAGAGAGAATCTTGGTTTTTGTTGTTTAATGGCATAATCAGCTACAAACTAAAATGTCTGCTACAAAGCTTTTTCTATGACCAAAAGAAATAGCTGATTTTGCATTTTGTAGAGAAAAAGGAACCTTCCATTAAGTACCTGGAACATCATGGAGTTTGCTTTTGTATAACTGTTTGAATGTTAATAACTAATTGTTGACAAGTTGTTGGGGATTTTTGGCAAACACTTGAAAATTTCCTGGGGGCTTTTATCTTACAAATTAGAGTACATATAAAACACAAATTTAATTCTCTTTTGAACTTGGCTCTATGAAGTGGAGTACAATGGTGGTAGCTTTAGCAGGGCCAAGTCCACATATTTTCTGCAAGTTCTACAACATATAAATGAAGTTAGCAAAATAGTGTTAACGAAGCATTCATCATAGATCACAGATTCAGATCCTCTGCCTATAGAAATCCTAAAATATAATGACTTGGGTCCAATGAGTGGCCAGTAATTGGTGTTGTCATTTACACACCTGGAAAGGCCCTAGATATTTCCTGATAACATTTTTGGAGATGGTTAAACAATATCCACAGTGTTTTCCAAAATTGATTTGATAATGTGTTATCAAGCTGTTTTCTTCTCTTAGTGACCACATAGATTGACTTTCTCTGGGATCATCTGTCCTTGGTGTATCCATTGGCACTGTTATCCATTTATTTACTTTCACTTTCATAGTCAATAACAGGAAAAATAATTGCCTGCATGATTGTGATCTTGGTAGGTATACACAAAGCATTAGCATCCAAGTACCTTTTCCAAGATCTTCATGGCGCTTTATGCTAATCTGTATAACCTTGAATGTCTTGAGTATTGGTTCCTTCAGTGTTGATTATAAAAGGCAGAAGCTAGCTATTACTTTAATTCCTTCACTGTCACTTTTGAGGCTGCACAGTTTTCATAACTCTGACCTTCCCTATTGTTGAACTTAGTCTCATATTTTAAATCTCTGTTTCTTGATTTTCATTACTAGAACTTGCTGATCATTGGCATTTTCAACTATCAGTTTAGCCTAACATAGATTCCTGTTGCTTCTTTTTTCCTTTTTAAAACAATGTTCTTATCTTCTTCTGTCCTCCCTTAATATTTATTCAGCATGTAGGTTAAATAAATAAGGAGAGAGACTATAGCCTGGTCTCATCCCAGGATACTTTGGTATCCTGTCCTGTTTTTTTTTTTAGTTTTTTCATGGAAGACAATGAGATGTTTTAGCATTTCCTAAGGACATTGTACAGTTTACTTGGTCAACACAGTACAAAGCCTTTCTACAATCAACATGGGCTATATGGACTTCTTTTGCTATTCTTTGGCTTTCTTAATTATCCAACATGCATGAGCAATAAAATCCCTTTCCTCAGCCTTCTCAAAAACTACCTTGAACCTCTGGCATTTCCCTTTCATATAGGGCTGTAATATGTACTAAATTATCCTAAACATTGTTTCATCAACTTGTGGAATTTTGGTTATTGTGTGATAATTGGCACACTGTTGAGTCTAAGAATTAAGGATATGTACACAAACAAACACCTTGAACTAGTATAGGAGAGGAAGAAAATAAATACAAAACTGTAACCTATGTTGAGAACAAACTGTGGCTGATGGTAGTTTTGGTTATGGCTGGTGATTCAATTTATACATAAAAGTAGAAAAATCAAAGTTTGACAATCAAAAAAGGGTTATGTTTGGTTGAGACTATTATAGAAGAATTATGCTGTTTTCTAGTATGTATTTGGCAACAAATAGCATTGTTTTTAAGCTTTTAAATCAACAGGGTATAGCCTGCTACAAAATAAATGAGAGCTGCTTCCAGCATGCAGAGTAAACCGTTAACAATTTATAATGCTGGGGAAGTGCCTTGAGCAGTGATCCTTGATATGAGAACTGAACTGTTACAAGCATGTCCCTTTTTCATCTCCCTACTTCTTCTAAAATAACCTTCTGGGTCTAGTTGCTTTGTGCTCTTTTTTTATTGCTGCCTTGTGTTCTTTGTTTCATCAAGGGAAGCACTTGCTGCTAGTGCTATTCAGTAATTGTGTGTCTTAACAAGTTGTTTATGGTTCTTAGATGTGGAGATTCCTCAAAGGTACATGGTTTCTGATGATATTCAGCACATGTTCATGTTTGGTATCCTTTTTCCTTCCTGATGCTTTGAGCTTTCCAGGGATAAGATACGTTCTGTTGTGCTGAACAGAGCACGATAGGCTTAGTACAGTTTCCTGTAATATACTGTATTTCCTAGTTCAGTAAAATAACATAAAACAAAATATTAAAAAAGAGAAAGGAAAAAGACCTAGTAGAAATGCTTGGGCTACTCACTTGAGGCAAGATAAGCAGATAAACAAACAAACATAAAAGAAACAAACAAACAAACATTTGTTTAAAATACCCAACTAGCTCAAGAACACAAGACAAGTTCTAACTTGTCCAGGAACATAATCAGAGTAGGAAAGATTATGCTAGAGAATGAGGTACCTATTTCCATCCTACTTTGTTTGATTTTAACATTAGTCACCTTTGACTTCTTTTTTAATAATGAAATGATTCACTCACAGAGACCAGTACTGCACACAGTCCAAATCTGGTGCTTTGGTACTCACTTTATCTTGGACACATTCTGGGGCCTTCCCATACAATCTGAGTCCCAAATCTCCATTGATCTATCTCCTTGATAAATTACCTGGAATCACCAGATGGCTATCATCTTCATTTTCTTGACAGCTTGTAAGAATCAGGCAGTATTTTTTTTAAAAGTACTACAAGTTTAACCCAGATGGGACCTGTGGCAAAACCTTCAAAATTTGATTTTAAAAAGATAGAAAGAAAAAAAGAAAAAAAAGAAAGAAAGAAAGAAAAAGGAGGAGCAAGGCATTTTTTTTAAAAAAAGTTATGAAATCTGAAAACAAACCTGCCCTTCTGAAAGCTAAGCTTCATATAAAATAGATTCAGGAGTTTTGTTCAAGAAAAGAAATGAGCTACTGGATGGGCACTATGTTTATCTAGAAAGTTTTGTGAAGGTGACCTAGAATAAAGAAAGGATCCCTATTAAAATAAATTTGGAAATAAATTTCAGAAGGATGATTATAATGGTTTAAAAGAGTGATTTCTTGGGGAGGGCAAACCACAATATCTCTGATATCATCTAGTTAACCTTCAGAGTCCCTTCTTGTCAAATTTTACTTTCCAATCAACAAAACTTTTTCACAGGAAGATTTCTTAATTTTGAAATCTTTGTATATTATTTTATAAAAATTTAAACACCCCACAGAAAATATTCTTTCAAGTCCATCATCTTCTTACCTTCCCAAAATCACCATTCTAGGCCCCCTTTTCCTGTTTGTCAAAAATTATTTTTTTTTTAATTTTTAAACTTATATAAAACTTCCTTCATTCAGGAAAGAAAGAAGCTGTCCCAGTGTGATAAAACCTGCTCTTCAGAAGGTTCTTAACTACAAAATTGTTAATACCAACCTTCTGAAGTAGTTAAGGGAGAAAGTAGGTGAATCTAATTGTGAATATGGAGAACTGTGGCTTAGAATTTTCTTGCAGAACCCAACTCAACCTTTATTGTCAGAGTACAATATATGTACAATGAGATTGGCTGAGTCTCCCTTTGTGCAGCCCCCCAACACAACTCACAGTGAAGACAAAAATGAAAATCCCTAACCCAGTGATCCTGCTAATAAACACACTATCTTATTCCACCATGTGAACTTATTACACAATCAACCATCCCCACAAGTCTATCATACTATGTTGACATGAAGTTATTTTCCACTCAGGAGTCTGACAACCCACGGGAAGAAACTGTTTTTCAGCCTGTTGGAGAAGCTGGCAATGCTTCTATATCTCCTACTTGATGGTAGGAGAGTGAAGAAGTGCTGACCAAGGTGTGAGTTGTCCCTAAGAATTTTCCTCAGTATTCTAAGGCAGCAAGCCCTAGCAATGTCATCTAGTGGTATCAGGGGACAGCCTACTATGTTTTGTGTTGTGCCCTCTGTATGTAGTATCTTTCTATCTGTGGATATCAAGCCAGTATATTACATTATAATGCAATGTTAGAGGACGCTTTCTATAGCAGATCGATAAAAGCCATCAGTCATTGTTCTGCTTTGTTCTTTCTCAAGACCCTAAGGAAGTGGAGTCTCTGTTGGGCCTTTCTGGCTACCTGGATTGTGTTGACTTTCCAGGTGAGATCTTCGCTGATGTAGACTTCCAGGAATTTAAAGGAGGAAACTCTCTCCACACAGCCCCGCTTGATATAAAGCTCTCAAACCTGTTGGATATCACTATTTTAAATTAATTTCTTCATGGAGATACTTTGTGTGGGTCAAACCTATGGGTAATCCTCACTCTCTTCTTGATCCAGACAGGAGATCTGAGATGCTGATCAATTCACTGGCTCCTCTTTTACCAGGCCACCATCTTGGTTATTACAGAGCTATCTTCTATCTGCCATTGTTCACCAGAAGTCTACATTGCTGATTGATTAGTGTTTCACCTCATCTACAGTCATTCAAAGATGCTGAGGAAGTGAAAGCAGTAGAAAGCTGAAAGCTGGAACCTTTTTGTTTTTTTGCATTGCACTCAGAAACTTTATCTTTTCAAAAGATAATTATGAAATAATCCATGGGTACCCTCAATAGCATTTGGAAGAAGGCATTTGTAAACATTGGATCTTGCTTCATGAGCTATTTCTTGGAAGTGATCTTTGAAATTAAATGCCTCTCAGTCAGCTCCAATATTTGTGTCTTTAACATTCATATTTATCCAACAGAATATTTTTTCTGGAAAAAAATAGAAGATATTTTCATTCCAAGTGCTAAAGGAAGAATCAGAAGAATTGGAAAGTTTAAAAAGCTTGAAGAAGTAGAAATAAAATTTAAAACCTACATTTGTTTGACATAGATTGTATCATGAGTTTCTTCATTATTAGATTTCATTTGTAGAAAGTTAGCACCCACCCGTCTCCTAGAAGAATGAAATATTCTAGGAAGTATTAAAAAGGCAGAATATAATATTTCCCTAGATGAGAAAAGGAGTATTATGTTTTTAAAGCCAAAGCAGCTTCCTGTAGGTCCTGCCCCCAGCAGCTATTTGGTACACATTAAGACTGGTCCAACCTATCTACAAGACAAAAGTCCTCCAGCTCCAGGGTGATGTGATGAAGACATGAAACCTCAGGACATAATAGGATTAGCCCTTTACCCATCTAACAGCAGGACTCACTACATCGCGAAATCACCTGGGGACATTACATCATCCCAAGGTCCACCAAACTTGATTCAGACAAACATGACTCCACATGGGAGTCTGACTACAGCCAATAGAATACATGCTCTTGCCACAGGAGCAGGAAGCTCAAGGTCAAGGCCCAAGAGAGGATATTAATAACATGTGCTCAGCTGCACCAGAACTACAAACCCATGTGGTCCTGTCCATCAATAAACCATATTTCCAATCAGCCTACATGTTTCCAGTGTCTTTTCCCCCACTTTTGGAACTGAACTCAGAGGGATATTTTTTCCAACACATTCTTTATCATATTTTAAAAAGTATGTCTATCTTAATATGTACAAGCATCTGTACAAATACATATCTACATAACAAATGAAGGCGTATATCAGTCAAAGTAGTATTTTTTTTAATACCATGAAATTTTCTATTAAAATTAACCGATTTCTTATTAAAAAGGCCACCAAACAATGCAAACTTCCAGAAAGAAAGGCTCGGAAAACAAATTTCAGTCACTGGAGAATTGGAATGCATCTATCAGGTTTTATTGTCCTAAGAAATCACTTGACTTTGGTTGTGAGTAACAGATTGCTATCAGCTACCAGAAATCATTTCTGATATAGATTTACAGTAAATTGAAAGATACAGTAGGTGTTCTGTTCTGTATATCAGAGAAAGATTCAGTAATGTGAAGAGAATCTTGAACATGATGATCTCTTTTGCCAAAATACTCTCCAAATATTTGCTATAAATTTTAATCTTCAAATACTCTTCCCTTGAGACAAGAAATTATCATAATAATCCTTAGCATTTATGCAGAATTTAAGAGCATTAACAGCTCATTGTGTATATTATATTGGGCTCAGACTACTTCTCAGCTATTTACAACTGTTTATGTACAGACTGGCTGTAGAAGGGGAAAAAACACAGAATGGTGGAAAAGAGGGATTTTTCTAGTGTTTTTCTTCTTGCTATAGAAGCTCAAAACCCAACATTGCATTTGGAAGTGTACTCTTTGCATAAAGGAGTGGATTGGTCCAGAGCATCCTTTGTATGCACGTGTATATGTGTGTGTGTGTATCATATGGACTTGAGGGTCTGTGGAAATATATCTTATCTATTTACCTTATCATAAATGGTGAAAAGTTAACCTTCCCTGTCATAGTGTGTGTGAGAGGAAAAAATATCCATGACATGATACCTACTAACTTTAGATTTGCATGATTAAACATGTGAACATTTTTTTTCCATTCAGTATCTTCTGCAAACCTATCATAGAATGCTGCTGGGCCAGCAGCAGGCTATAACACCTGCTGGATGATTCTGAGAAAATGAAATAGGGGTGAACAATAATTTTTTTCTCTTCTGAGATAATAAGATTTAACCCTGTTTTTGTTTGTATTAGTTATAAAACAGATTCTACAATAATTGCCAAATGGCCATCTTTCTCCTTTAGCATGATATCCTCTTGTTTCTTTACAGTATTTAGATATATTCTCATCTCTACTTTTGCTCCTGTACCCTGTCATATTAAGATAGAAGATATTTCCATTAAAATGTTCTAATTAAGCCAACACAATATGCATGCTATTCAGTTATACTTCGATGCCTCAGCATCTTCTCTATTTCACACATGTGAAAATGACTGTATCATTCAAAAATTTAGAAGTATTCTGTCCTATTTGTGTCATATGATAAAGAATGGGCTATTTTCTGTCAGGTTTTTTTAAAAATATCTTCTGATTACGGATGATTCTCAAGCCATGCTTTTTTCAGTGTCTGCCTCAGTATCCAGTTCAAAACACTTGTTTGGGGCTCTTTGCAGGAAAACAAGAGATAATATTCAATGCTTTCAAGTTTCCTGTGAAGCAGACATGCAATTTAGCTGTATCCTACATGCAATTAGGCATCCTACTCATCAGTAATTCACAGCAACATTAGATGATGCTGGGTCACTTGCCTTCATTCTGGTTAAAGGGACAATCTCCTGCAAAAGATTCCACTTCAATATAGCTTGTATTTCTCTAGCCTAACTTTAGGTTTTCGATAGAAAAATAGTCAGAGTTTCAGTAGATTTAAATAGAACATATGAAGTGCTCAATCCTAATGCAGTCCTCTGAACTTCAAACACCAAGTGCATATTTATTCAAAACTTCCCAACTCACAGGTTCAGTCAAGGGAACACTTTAAAACTGCCCTGCCCTGTTTGCCTAATTTATATAAACTCTGATAATAGTTACTTAATTCCTTAATTTCTCCCCAATCACCTGAGAAGCATTTGGTCAAGATGACCCTGTTCTTGTGCTAATTGAACGAGAACTTCAGTGCTTTCGTGTCAGATTAAGATGGTTAAATGTCACCATGGATCTTCAAATTCATGTTGCCTTCACAATTGTTCTCTGGATATAATTGCGTAGTTTAAGCATTAATTGGAAATACCTTTTTTGTGTATGGGACCTTACAGAAGAACGCCAGCTTTGCATATACAACCCCATTGAAGAATGGCTGGTTAAAAGGTACCCAGGCTGGAAGAGAGCTTGTAAAATGAAGACCATCCTATGGTAGGAGACAGGGTTACCATGAAAGGGTCAAGGACTGGCCTGGCAAATGGCAACTTCTTTGGCCAATAAAAAAAAAGAAAATTCTAATACTTTATAACAGAAGAAAGTTGAGGCTCAGTTGGAATGGAAAGTAAAGCTTTTTATTGAACACAATTCCCAGAATTTCCCATTATTTCATTATGTTATTTTGGGAGGCTGATTTGTCCTGAAATAGTAGTGTTGAGAGATTCTGTGCTTGCTTATACTTAATATTATTTCTATGTTTTTTACATGCAAAATTTCTTGCTTGTTGAACTCACATCAATAATGCTCAGTGTAGCTGAAGTTGGTGCCCCAGGTGATGCATTTATACAAATGACTCCTCAGAAGCAAAAATTATCCTGGCCTGAGAAAAAGGTGGGTGCATCAATGACATTCCACAAAATAATTAATACCGATAAGCATTTCCTGTCAATACCATATTTATATTTGCTGTCTTAATAATTCTGAGAGATTGTAAGAAGCTGGGAAAGGAGTGGAAAGGAGGGTAAATCTAAACCTGGAAATAAGGAGAAATTTTCTGATAGTTGAGAATTATCAACCAATGGAACAGCTTGCCCTCGGAAGTTATGGAAGCTTCATCACTGGAGACTTTCAAGAAGAGATTGGACTACCGTTTGTCAGAAATGGTGTAGGGTCTCCTGCTTTGGGGGGGAGTGGATTAGATTACCTGGAAGGTCCACTTCCAACTCTATTAATCTGTTATCTGTTAAATAAAAAAGAGACAGAAGACAAGTTCATTGGCAGCTTATCTCATAAATGGCAATTTAGCCCTGGGAGGAAGCATTTCACATCATTCAAAGTAACTCTGCCTGATTCACTATAAAAAAGGGTAGGAAATTCTTACAACTACCAAGCTTCTCGATCTATCTCTGACTAAGGTATACAGTGCTGAAATCTGTGAAGTTCTTGCTTCCTTTCTGTTGCCCAGCTGTGGGAGGTTTGATAACAACCCATAAAGCAAACTGAGATAGAAATCTGTGTTCCACTCATCCATTTAGGCAGATGTGGAATAACAAAAAAAAATCTTAAATTATTCCAAAGTGATATCTTCTCTGCCTTTTAAATTTTAATTTATTTATTTATTGTTTTTTTTTTTTACAATTTTTTTTTGGTTTTTAAAACAAACATAAACAAAACATAAAAACATCAGGCCATCTTCCATATATGTTCATACAGTGTGCCTGTTGGTTTATAAATTGTTTTGTGCTTCCATTTCGTAGTCTTCAATTACAATTACATTGTATATGATCTCGTATTTTCCATCCAATATTTAATACGTTAGTATCATTATTAATCAATCATTTGATTATACTTTTATTCATTCATGCTTTTGGAAATAATCATATTTTACTTGATTTATTTTGTGACAATTCATATTATCATCCCAAATCTATCATAAAATCATTTTGTAGATATAATAAAGAAAGAATACATCTTTATATATTTAGTATTTTCTAAAAATCTACATATATCATTACTATATTTTATTGTCTAACCATTGATAGAATAGATCCCAAATTTTATAAAACTGTTTATCACCTGTTCTCTAATTTCAAATGTCAATCTGCTCATTTCAGCACATTCCAATATTTTCTTAATGATTTCCTCTTGTGATGGTGTTTTCTCATTTTTCCAGTTTTTAGAGAATACAATCTTGGCCCCTGTTAATACACTTACAATCAGGTATTTCAAGTCTTTACTATATATTTCAGGTAAAATTCCCAATAAAAATATCTTTGGTTTCAAATTTATATGTTTTTTTGTCATTTTTTCCAACCACGTGTGGATTTTAGTCCAGTATTTTTTAGCATCTGCACAAGTCCACACATATGGTAATATGAGCCAGGTGTCTGATGACATTTCCAACATTTTTCGGTTTTATTCTTGAACATTCTTGCTATTCTTGTCGGGGGAAAATGCCCCCTGTAAAACATCTTATACAAATTTTCTTTATATGCTGTTGACAATGTCATTTTAAAATTTTGAGACCACAATTTTTGCCATTTCTCTAGATCAATCCCATATTCAAAATTCTTCCCCCAAGCAACCATAGTTTCTTTAACTTGTTCTTCTTCTAGTTTAATTTCTAATAAATATCCATACAATTTTTTAATCAACTTTTCATCAGTACCTGTCAAAATCTTATCTAAATCAGTCAGTTTATCATAGAAATCTTCTGTTTTAGAATCTTTATCATACCCTGAATGTATATGAAAACCAATTCATCTTTATACCTTGTTCCTCTCATTTTTGCATGGATTTAAGTTCACCCTTTTCATTCAATATTTCACCATATCTCTTTATTCCTTTTTGTATATTATAGGATAAGAAAATGCTTCAATGGTAGATAGCCAGATTGGAATTTTCAAATAACATTGTCTTTTAATCTTCTCCAAGTTTAACCACAGAGACTCCTGTATATAATGTCTTCTAAAGTACCCCTGTGTTTTAGTTCCTTTATACCATAAAAAAGCATGCCACCCCAACAACAGATCATGTCCTTTTAATGTCAACAATCTAGTATTTCTTAATGTTATCCATTCCTTAACCCACATCAAATTTGTAGCTTGGTAATACAACTCCCAATTAGGCAAACCAAATCTTCCTCTTATTCTAGCACCTTACAAAAGTTTCAACTTTATTCTCGCTTTTTTACTTTGCCATATATATTTCAACACAGTTTTATTTAAATTTTCAAAATAGTCTTTTCCAAGCCTAATTGGAATTGTTTGAAACAAATATAAAATTCTGAGTAATATATTCATCTTGATTGTTGATGTTCTCCCTATTAATGACAGTTGTAAATTTTCCCATTTCGCCAAATCTCACACCATCTGCTGCTTTAGTTTGATAAATTATTCTCTTTTAGTGTCCTGCATCTTGTTGTCAAGTATATCCCCAAGTTCTTGATCTTATTCGTGACCTGAATTTTCAGTTCTTTCTTTTATTTTGACAGCATATTCTTTGTCAAGATCTTTGTCTTATCTTTATTTTCAAACCAGCCGTCTTTCCATATGTCTCTATCTTTTCTATCAATTTTGATGCTGTTTCTAGTGGGTCTTCTAAGATAAAAACCAGATCATCTGTAAATGCTTGCAACTTAAATTCTTCCTTTTTAATTTTCATCCCTTTTATATTCTTTTCATCTCTAATATTTCTATTTAGCACTTCCAAAGTTAACACAAACAACAAAAGTGATAGTGGGCACCCTTGTCTTTTTCTTGTATCAATAGAGTCTGTCAGTTCTCCCTCTATCATTACCTTTGCCAGTTTGCTTATGATATGCAGCTTCTATTGCTTGAATAATTTTTCTAGCAAAGCCCATCTGTTCCAGCAGTAATAACATGAATCGCCAATTGACATTATCAAATGCCTTCTGTGCATCTAGAAATATCAGAGCCATTTGTTTTTCAGGATGTGCCTTGTATCCAAAATTACTCTCATATTGTTTTTAATTTGTCACTTTGGCAGAAATCCATTTTGATCAGGATGGATAAAATTATTTAAGTATTTTTAAAGTCTTTCTGCCAATAGTGAAGCAAAAATTTTATAATCTGCGTTTAGTAGGGAAATAGGTCTTTAGTTCTTGATTTGTAATGGATCAGCCTCCTTTTTTGGAACAAGTGTAATATAAGCTTCTGTCCATGATTTAGGTATCCTCTTCTTCAACATAACTTCATTCATAACTTCTAGCAATGGAAGATTCAACAATTCTTATAATGTTTTTTAAAATTCTGCTGGAAGTCCATCTGGGCCTGGTGCCTTTCCATTATTTTGCTTCTTGAGTGCTTCAGTTAACTCCATCTTCGTTATATTGCTTTCTAACATTGTTTCAAACTCTTTAGGTATCTGGGGTAACTTAGCATTCTGTAGGTACTGTTTGACTCTTTCCTCATCAATATTCTCTTGTGTGTATAGTTTCCCATAATAGTCTCGAATGATTTCCTTCTCTTTACTACCATAGCAAACTTGGCCTTGATCATCTTTTAATTGCAATATTTTCCTTGGTTCTTTCTCCTTTCTCAATTTATATGCTAACCATCTACCTGGTTTATTTGCATCTTCAAAATAGTTCTGTTTAGCACCTCTAATTTTCTGTGCTAATTCTTTTTCTATTAGACCCATTTTATGTTTGGTTATATCCATTTTTAACTTAATGTCCTTTTTCTGTGGCATTTTCTGCAGCTCTTTTTCAAGTCCTTTATGCTCATCCTCTAATGCCTTAGAAGCTAATCTTTTCATGGTATTTCTTTTCCTTGTACAGTCTATTATCAAGCCTCTGGCATATGCCTTCATTGTATCCCATACATTCTGGATAGATGTATCTTTTTTTTTTGTTTTCTCTAAAGAAAAAAAGTCAGTTCTTTCTCCATCCACTGTGTGAAGTCTTTTTTCTTTAAAATAGTATTATTTAACATCCATCTAGATCTTCTTCTTTGTCCTTTCCATTTAATTGTCATTGGACTGTGTTCTGCCCAAGTACTTGTTTCAATATTTATTTCTTGAATGTTAGTTAACAATTCTGTTGACATCTATATCATATCTATTCTGGACCATGATAAGTATCTATTTGAGTAGAAGATGTATTGTTTAGTTTTAGCATTTCTTTCTCTCCATGTATCTTTTAAGTTTATTTCATCTATCATTTAAAAAAAAGATTTAGGGAGAGTCTTTCTGTTTGCTTTCTGTTTCTGCCGTCGTCAGTATAAATCAATTTCGCTGGAATAGTCTCTTTAATATGTAAAACCACTCCTCTTTTCTTGCATTGTGTCCCTCATTTTGGCTGTATCAACAATTGTTCATATTGCTTTTTAATAGGTACTTCTTGTAGGCAGATTATAACAAATTTTAATTTCTCTAATTTATGAAAAGTTTTCCTTCTTTTAACGGTTGAGTTAAGTCCATTTATATTAATTATAATAATTTTTTTCTCTTCCATGATTATATTTTATAATTAGGTTTGGCAGCTCTCATGGATCTTGGTTCATGTTGTTCTTTGGCTTCCTCCTTTCCACCTACTGCACCTTTCTCTTTTTCAGTCATCATTTGGTAGTCCTCTTGGAATTCAATTAGTGAAATTTCTATTTCAGCCTCTTCCTCTTTCCCTCTGAAAAATTCTGTATAAAATGATTCAGCTTTCTCAACTGAATCAATTCTGTATCTCTGTTCTTGCCATGTGAACATGAAACCTTCTGGAAACAACCATCTATAATTCACCTCTTTTTTAAATAGAAATTTGGTCAAGAATCGGTATTCTCTTCTCATCTCTCTCACTCTTCTGGGTACTTGTTTCAAAACCACAATCTCCTTATCTTTATATTTCAATGTTTTCTCTCTTGCCACTTGTAATATTTGCATTTTAATGGAATTCTTTATCAATCTGATGTGAACTGCTCTTGGTAGGCTATTTCTCATTGCGTATCTTGAGAAGACTCTACTATTCCATCCATCATCCTCTCTTCAGTTATTTCCAAAACTTCAGCCAATATTTCTATTATTATCTCAGCTAGATTTTGTCCTTTTTCTTCCTCTATGTTTTGGAATCTAAGATAAAATTCTGATCTGTCCATCTCCCATCTCAGCATATCACTTTTATCTTGTTCAACCACAGTTAATCTGTTATCAATGTCTCCAAACTTCTTATCTCTTTGTTTATCTTCTTCAATTTTTAGTAGTCTCTCATCATACTTCATCATCATTTGTTGGATGTTCTCCACTTTTTCATCAGTTTTCCCTGTTCTTTGTTCAATGTTCTCTGTTCTTTGTTCAATGTTCTCTTTTCTCTTTTCAATATTCTCTGATCTGTTTGAATGTTTTGGATTCCTTGCATAATCATCTGCAGGGTCACTTTTTCTTTTTCTTGTTCTTTCTCTTGCCTTAACATTGTCTGTATTGAACATTGTCCTCCAGATGGTGGAGTAGAGGAAGTAGAAGTTGAAGAACCAGGAGCTGTTAATTTCCTACTCATTTCAAACAATTCAAAATCTTCAGGTTCTTCTAGACCTTAATCCAATTGAGAAGTAACCAATTGCAATTCCGAATAAAAATAGTAGGAAAAAAGAAGCCAAATGGTAATAATAATAAAAAAAGAAAAAAAATTCTTCAGGTTCTTGTATACCTTAATCCAGTTGACTGGTTAGATAACAGTGAAAATTCAAAAATGAAGGAAAAAACCATAAACACACACAAAGGAGAAAAAGTTGTAAAATCCTAAAAAAGACAGAAAAGTGAGGAATAAAAAGCTTGAAAAAAAGGAAAAATTCTTCAGGTTCTTCAACCCCTTAATCCAATTAAGAGGTCTCAAATATAAAAGACTGCATAAGAGAAAAAGAAAAAAAAAAAGGCCAGGAAGATTAAAAAAAACAAACAGTATTGGAGGTAGATGGAAAAACAAAAGTACCAGAAGGGGCAGAAAGAAAAAAAGAAAAAAAGGCTACTCCCTTAAAAAGATAAGGAAGGGAATCATTAATACTAAAACTTTTATTTTAAAATAAGAAGGAAACACAAAAATTTAACTTCCAAAGGCAAGCAAAATAAATAAATAAATCAAAGACAAGTTCCAAAGAACTAAACATCCAAATAGCTATTTCAAAAAGTAAACTGTTGAGGAGGGGTAACACAGCTTAGGAAAAATCAAAAGAAAACACTGCACTTTGTTTAGTTGTCCAAGGCTCTTGTTATAACACTCTTCTCCAGAAACTTATCACCTTTTCTTTTCCTATAAACTTCAACACGAGACTCTAGCTGTTGATAGAAACCCAGAAGAGCACATGCAATAACACTCTTCCATGCTTTCCCCTCTATCTTATCAAATAGCAGTGTCCTTGAAAAAAAGTCTCAGTTCTTTCTTTCTCAGCTTTGTTTGGTCACAAAAGAAATAGAATATTTCCAAGCCTCTAATTGGCAGTGTCATAAAGTTTCTTTGCTTTCATTTTCCCCCTCTTTTTCCAAGCAAAATATAATAAGAATTAATAAAAAAAAAAAGAAAAAGATATTTTTAAAAAAGAAATAATTAAAAGGGAGTCTCTAGCCTAAAATACTACAAAATCAAGAAGGAGAAAAAAAATAGATGGAGAAAAAAAAAACAGTCCAGTTTTAAAATATAAAAGCCCTGTCACACTGGCCGACGGATGCAAAACATTTGTAAAAAGGACACAGCGGACGAGAAAAATGTTCCATCTGTTGTTATCCGCTCTCAAAAGGGGCAAAAATTTGCATAACCAGAGCGGACAACACGGAAAGGAATGGACAGGGGGAGGAGGTAGGGCGGATGGAAAGCGGATGCTCCACAGAAGCCTAGCAGATGGAAGCGGATGAGAGCGGATGGCACATCCACAAGGCTTCCGGGGGAGCACAGCAAAGCGGACGCAGAACAGAAAGAGCGGATGCAGAGTGGACGCCGAGCAGATGAAGCGGATGCAGAGCGGAAGCCGAGCGGATGAAGCGGATGCAGAGCAGAAGCCGAGCGGATGCCTAGCAGAAACTTAGCGGATGCCTAGCGTTCACTGCGCATGCAGGGAGGATGCATTGCGTCAGCCCCACGGATATAAAGGGAAGCAGCTCCCAAGCAGGTCACCATTCAGAGGAAAGACCTGCTTCCAGACACAGCTCTCCAGCCAGCCAGCCAGCAACCCAACAACCATGGGGAAGAAACAGAACCCTCTGGGCTCGATCTTCTGGTGCTGGGGCTTCTGCTGATGCTGCTTCTGGAGGTGGTGCTTCTGCTGGTGCTTACTCTGCTGATGCTGCTTCTGGTGGTGGTGCTTCTGCTGATGCTGCTTCTGGTGGTGGTGCTTCTGCTGGTGCTTACTCTGCTGGCGCTGCTCCTGGTGCTGGGGCTTCTGCTGGGGCTTACTCTGCTGGCACTGCTCCTGGTGCTGGTGCTTCTGCTGGTGCTTACTCTGCTGGCGCTGCTCCTGGTCCTGCTGGTCCTGCTGGTGCTCCTGGTCCTGCTTGTGCTGCTGGTCCGGCTGGTCCTGCTGGTCCTCCTGGTCTTGCTGGTGCTCCTAGTCCTGCTCCTGGTCCTGCTGGTGCTGTTGGTGCTGCTGGTACTGCTGGTGCTGCTGGTGCTGCTGGTGCTGCTGGTGCTGCTGGTGCTGCTGGTACTGCTGATCCTGCTGGTCCTGCTTTTGCTGCTACTGTTGTTGTTGCTGCTGCTGCTGGTGGTGGTGTGGAGGAGCAGCCCCTACAACCTCGAACCCCTCTGATGAGGGCCCATATGGCCCTGCCAAAGGGAGGAAGAGGCAGACGCATGAACGGGAGAGGAGGCAACACAACATAGAAGAGGAACATGAGGAGGAGGTGCTGGAATGGCTGAGGGAGAACGAGTATCTATGGGGGAAGGGACACAGGCTCTATCGCGACACCAAAAGGTAGCAGGCTGCTTGGAGTGAGAAGGCAGAGAGCCTGGGCTACACTTCAGAGGTGCTTCTCGACTGGTGGAAGCACATGCACACCTGGTACGGGAAGCTGCACCTCAAGAAATCTGGCCAGGCCACAGTCAAGCTGACGGACAGAGAGACCTACGTGATGGTGAAGTGCAGCTTCTTGGAGGGTGAAATCTGCCACCGAGGAGCAGCCCCTCTCACAACCCTCTCTCTCAGGCAGCCTGCTGAGAGCCAGTCCTCTTCTGGCCAAGAGTCAGCTCCTGTGTCCAGGCAAGTATCTGTGGAGCGTGCCACGACAGAGACCCCCCCCGACAGTTATACTACCCATGGCGGAGCATGTGGAGGACCCCCTGATGCAGTGGGAGAAAGGAGACGGTGCTTCCACCACAGCCCAACCCGCATCCACCCCCAGCTCCACCTCCACAGAAAGGCAGAGAGGCAAACCGGAGGGGCAGAGCCACACTGTCCTGCTGGAGATAAGAGACACCATCAGGAGCAGCGTAGATCTCCTCTCTCAGCTGGTACACACCAACGCCCCATCCTCCAACCGCAAGCCCTTCCTCACCTATGTCAACCAGACCCTCATGAACATGTCGGAACCCCAGTACCAGGTGGTGAAGGACAGGATCACCGATCTTCTTCACAACCCTCCAGACCAAGATGAACCTGCTCCCACCCAGTCCAGTCCTGCTTCTCCACCCCAGGTGATGTCACTCCCATTCCAAGGCTTTCCACAGGCCCTACCCTACCAAGGCTATGGCTACCAGGAGTTCCATCAGCACAGGCAGCCCTTCCCAGTCCAGGCACAGGTACATCAGATGCCACCGGTGCCACTGATGCTACTGATGCCACCCACACCACAGATGCCACCCACGCCACCGATGCCACTGATGCCAGTCCTCACCCAGCTGCAGACCAGACAGTCCCACTGCTCCTTCCTCCACCCCACAGCCAAGCCCGGCCTCAGTACATCTGTCATCGGTATTGGGGCTGACACCCCATGGCATGGAGGAAGGGGCTCTCAACTTCACGGGGCTGAGCCAGCTGTCTGAAAGCTTCCTCAACACACCATCCCCTGCTGTCCTCTCAGGGCCATGCACCCCAGTGGCGCTTCAGACCAGCACTCCAGCACCACCCACCTCCACACCACCTGGACCCTTCACCCCTGAGACTGGGCACACCTCCGAGTGACCGATAAGAGTGCCAGAGACTGGGTGGCTACCTGTTGACTTTATTTTTGCTTTGGACACTTGACTTGGGTCATTTTTCTTTTACAGTTTGTTATTAATAAAGATTATCTTTGCTTCACACACTTGCTTCATTTATTTTATTAAATAAAGTCTTGGTGGAAACTTTAGAAATGGTTTAAGCCTTTACATGCTTGTGGGATGGGTTAAGATAGCAGTGGGATGGGCAGGGATACCTTTGCGATGGGTAATAGCAGTGGGATGGGCAGGGATACCTTTGGAATGGGTAATAGCTGTGGGATAGATAAACCTCCAGTGCAAGCATAGTGGGACTCTATGGTCCACCCTCCCAGGTGCCACACCTATGGCCCTTTATTATCAATAATAATGTAATCATTCATCCACACATATCAACATAAACACAACTCTTTATAAAATGCCCTCTTCATTGTAGGCCCACCCAACATACATGGCCCAATCTCATCAGTGTGATGAGACAGGCTGAAGGAAGCATCCATTAAGCATCTATCATCCTGTCTTGCCACTCCACTGCTCCAGCTGGGGAGTTGCACCAGTGTTTCAGGAGGTTGCGCTGCTTCTTCCCTTCACGTGAAGCTTTGTTGGGGCCTGGTACATCCTCAGTGTCTATCAGGTTTCGCCCTTGCCTCCATTCCCCAGGCTCCATGTCCCCATTGCCTTGTTGGAGGTCCATGACCCTGTTCTGCAACACTGGGTAGCGGGTGTGCATGAGATTGTGCAGGATGCAGCAAGCTTTCACGATCTTTCTCACAGTCTGTGGGCGATGCTGCATGGTGGTGAGAAGTATCTGGAACCTGTTGGCCAGGATGCCAAAGGCATTCTCCACCACCCGCCTTGCCCTGGACAGCCTGTAGTTGAAGATCCTCTCTTCACGGGTGAGGCATCTGGAAGTGTAGGGCTTCATGAATAGGTTCTGAGGGAGATGGCGTCATCACCCATGATGAAGTAGGGCACATCTTGCGTGTTGTTGGGCAGGGGGTCTGGATCTGGGAAGCCCATGATGAGGTTGCGTTCCAGCCCCTCCTTGAGGTGACTGGCGTTGTATACCTGGGCATCTGAAGCTGACCGGTTGCCTGAAGCATTGATGTACATGAACTTGTAGTCAGAATCAACCATGGCAAAGAGGATGATGATGAAGAAGCCCCTGTAGTTGAAATAAGTGGACCCCGACTTGGCTGGAGTTTTGCAGGCCACGTGCTTCCCATCTATGGCTCCAACGGTGTGGGGGAAGTTCCATCTCTGATACCACTGCTCTGCAACTTTCTTCCAGCCTTCTTTAGTGGAGGGACACTGGAGGAGCTCCTCCAGGTATTCTTCGATGATGGCCTGCATCACTTCTCTGACCACAATGTTGATGGTGTTGTGTGGCACCCTCCAGCCGTACTGCATGCTCCTGTAGGTGGTCCCTGAGGCCAGGTGGTGCAGAGTCAGTGTCACCTTGAGCCCAGGGTCCAGGTTGGGCCGGAAGTTGGTGCTCTGCTTGGTCAACCTGGGTCTCAGCCGCTCCACAACTTCATCAAACATGGCTGGAGGCATCCTCATTAAGTTCTGGAATGCACGAGGGTCTTTGTTCCTCAGCTCCACCATCAGCTTGTTGTACAGTCCATACTCTGCTCTTCTCCCGATCCATCTTTGGACCCAGACACTTCTTGGACGCCTCCTTTTCTTCGCGTAGAACAGGTAAAAGAGCCTGTAGATGGCTTCACACTGTTGCAGAACGATGGTGGCAACCAAATGGAGTGTGTGACGATCCATGGTGGAGATGAATGGATGCTGTGGAAGAGCAAGAGCCAGATGAAGGCTGAAGAGGTCTGCACAACAGGGCTGCTCGACTGATAGTGAGATCCAGGTGAGTTCCTCCCTCTTTTTATAGGAAATATAAGTTTTCCGCTATGTGTCCTTTTGCATCCTCTAGGCATCCTCTAGACATCCTTAATATCTGAGATAGGTCCCCTCTGCAAATGTTTTTTCCATTTTAAATGCTTTGTATGTGAGCTGTATCCGCTTTCATCCTTTCTCTGTCCGTGCTACTAACGCTGCGCGTCCATTCCGTGTCCGTTTCGCTTCCTCCCTGTGTCCATTTTCCACTGGAGCAGATTTGAGTTGCGTGGATGCACAGAGGATGCCTAGCGGATATAGCGGACGCCTAACGGATGACAACGGATGTAGAACGGATGTTCCCCTTATGCGTTGCAGATGCAGAATCGACGCGTTGGATACATTTTCTGCTCAAAAAGTTTTGAGCAGCTCAAAACATTTTGAGTGGATGGAACCTCAGTCGACGGATGCTGGACGGATAGAGAGGATGAAAAACGGACGCAGTGAGTACAGAACGGATGAATCGCGTTAACCAACGGATGGCAAATGTTTCTCTCCATTTTACATCCTCTTTCCATCCGTTGGTGCAGTGTGACATGGGCTTAAGATCATGTATAGAAAATCCAGCAATTGAAAAAAACATTACTTTGACATTTCTGTTTAAAATCGCCGCTTAATCACTTCTGTGAAAACTTTTACAGATTCTTTCTTTTCCTTAGGGTGTCCTTTGGGATCTTAGAATAAAAAAAAAGTTCTCACCAAACCGGCACACTCTCTTTCTGTTCTCTTTCATTTCAGAGGTGTCCCAACTTCAGCAGCTTTAATGGCTGCCCCTCTGCTGCTGGCAAGGAGAGCTTCTCCTGGATCTACCAGGGACTTTGCGGCATCCCTGCGATCAATAGGATGTGCTCTTCACTTTCACCATATCTTCAGGATGGTTTAGATCCAATTGGACCATCCAGGAGCAAAGATATCAGTAGCAATCTCAGATCTCCAAGATTGCATGTCGTATCGTCGCGATGCCAGCTCTGCCCCCCTCCCATTTATTTATTGTTTTATTTATTATTTGTTGAGCATGTATTAGATAAAATATATAAGTATAAACATGATTATTAATGCAAGAAAGGGATAAGAATAAAAGGGAACTTTAGGATGGGGACGGTAGGCATGTTGGTGTGCTTATGCATGCCTCTTAAACGCCTCATAGGAATGGGATAAGGTCAACACTAGACAATTTAAGGTTAAAGTTTTTGGGGTTATGGGAAGAAATCAGAGTTAAGTAAAGTATTCCAGGTAGAGTATTCCAGATAATATTCCAAATATTATCTCCACAGTGTTGGGTCTAATTAAACAATACACAAATGTAAAAGAATATTAAATGGGCTTGCAGTAGAAATTGTAAATGATATTTGGATTATACAAAGTTATACAAATTTACAAAGTTATACAAGTTATAAAATTCAAAGATTTCACTTTTATTTTATACTGCTTGTACAGGAGCAACAAAGATCCATAATAGTATGCAATATAAACAGATCTAAAGAAAATATCCACAATTTACGAAGCAGATGAAATACATTTCAGTGAGTACACTGAACCTCAGACATACTTAGAATAGAAAACTATTCTTGACTGTTGTTTTTGAAGGGCATTGAGATGGCTCCAGATTTTCTATCACCATTGTCTGAACTTTTATTCTATATATGTCCCATTGAAATGTAACATCCCAAAGGTGCTTTTTCAGGAGGAAACTGGGCTTTCTTGTTTTTTCTTTTGAAGACATTTTGCTTCTCATCCAAGAAGCTTCTTCAGCTCTGGCAAGATAGTGGGGAATGGAAGGATTTATACTCCTTGCAAACAGCTGGTCATTTGCATCCTTTTAGAGGGTCATAGAAGCGCTTGCAGGTTTATATATGTCCTCGGGATTACCTGAGTAGTGCTCCTGGTCCTGTAGTCTGCAGGTTTTTTTTCTAGAAATTCATTCCAACTCCCACATCCTTCAAAGGGTGTTCATCCCAAATTGTATAGTTAAAAGTATGTAGAGATTCTCAGTCATCCAGGTCATGACCTGGATATCTGAGAATCTCTGCAGGCAATGAAATGCAACCTTCATGAATCCTTCCACAACTGAGACTGATTTCCTATGCCTTATCTTAAAGCCTTATGTTAAAGAAATTGCCAGATTTGGCTGATCTCGAAAAGGTAAGTCCATGAAACCACTAGGAGCATAAGTTAACAAAAGGAGATCTATGCTTCTGCAAAACACAAGGAATTGCTTACTCAACTTGAAGTTCTCTCTGGGAAAGCTCTTGTGTCAACTCCAGGAACACCTTCCTGCTGTTCAGGTACTTGCTTTTTTGTTCACACACCTTGTGCTAATACTAGTGATATATATAATGATATGTATTATAAATATATAAATACTGGGACATGGAATTATCAACTCATTGCTATGGTTTCTAACATATTTAAACATACTCACTTTCAGGGGTGGGATTCAGCTGGTTCGGGCCAGTTCAGGTGAACTGGATGTTAATTTTACATCCAGTTCAGTCAACCAGTAATTCTGATGACCAGATGGTCCCGCCCACACCACCCTGCCCCTCCCAGGAGTCCCCACGAGGCCCATATGGCTCCCAGATAAGGCTTTCTAGGCCCAAAATGGGGTGCAGGAAGGGGCTCAGCGCCATCCCCGTACCTCTTTTTGGCTGCCAGGAGACTCCAGGGAGGCCTTCAAGGGAGAAAGAAAGAAAGAAAGAAAGAAAGAAAGAAAGAAAGAAAGAAAGA
>BLBF01000063.1:3231489-3265818 GCA_015471245.1 Laticauda colubrina
AGAAAGAAAGAAAGAAAGAAAGAAAGAAAGAAAGAAAGAAAGAAAGAAAGAAAGGAAAGAAAGAGGGAGGGAAGGGAGAAAGAAAGAGAAAGAAGGAGGGAGGGAGGGGAGGGGAGGGGAGGGAGAAAGAAAGGGAGGGAAGGAAGAAAGAGTGGGAGAGGGAGAGAAGTGAGAAAGAGGGAAGGGAAAGTGAATGAGACATGAAGGGATGAAGCGATGGAGGGATAGATAGAAGGAGGGAGGAATAGAAAAAGGAGAGAAAAGAAGGACCCCCGAACCCTGGCACTAGACACAGCTTCAGAGGATTTGAATCTTTGAAACAGCACAGCAATCCAGGACTAGAAGGCACCTTAGAGCTCATCTAGTTCAACTGCCTGTCTCCAGCAGGAGATATCTGGGTTATTTTGGTGCACACCCAATCACAGGTCCACCAAGCCATGCCTACCAAGCCACACCTACCAAGCCGTGCCCACAGAACTGGTTATTAAAAATTTGAATCCCACCCCTGCTTACTTTGCTCTGAAAGCTATCACCAAATTGAGAACTTTTTTTTCCTAGAGCCCTTCATTTCATATGTTGGCAGCACATCACTGAATCAGGGAGATGCCAGATATCTCAATTAGATGATAATGATTGAGAATCATTTGCAGCATAAGCCTTACATACTTTGAGATTGATAGAAATCTATCCACTAAAACCATTTTTGCCAAAAAATGATTGCAATTAATAACAACAAGAGATAAGCTAGGGGCTCAGAATATTTTATGTTGCTACTGGTTTTGGAAAATATACACACATTTCTGAACTTAAAATAATTTTTACTGTTTCAAATGCCACACTTTATCTTCCCCTTATTGAAACCGGATAACTATATTGTATTCCACACTGTTTTAACACCTTTTGGAGTTTATCAGCTATAAAAGCTCATAGTCAGAAATTACTGCTTTGTATCGAATTGGCAAACATAGTAATTCTGTTTTCCCCCCTGTTTCTGTTTCTCTAGGTTTGTGAATTGGTGGCTGTCACTAGTTTTTATTTCCTGGTCTCATTGGGGATTATAGATAAAGCCCCTGTCACACTGCACCAAAGGATGCAAAGAGGATGTAAAACGGACAAAAAAGCTTGCCATCTGTTGGTTAACGCGATGTACTCACTGCCTCCGTTTTGCTTCCTCTCTATCTGTCCAGCATCCGTTTATTGACGTTTCATCCACTCAGAAAGTTTTGAGCTGCTCAAAACTTTTGCGCGGAAAATATATCCAATTCGTCCGTTCTGCATCTGCTACGCATCCGCTAGGCATCTGTTCTATATCCGTTACGCATACGCTATATCCGCTAGGCATCCGCTGTGCAACCGCGCAACTCGCATCCGCTCAGACACAGGGAGGAAGTGGAATGGACGCAGAACGGATGCAGAACGGATGCAGAACGGATGCAGAATGGATGCCTAGCGGAAACAAAGCGTTTAAAATGGAAAAAACGTTCGCAGAGGGGACCTATCTCGGATATTAAGGATGTCTACAGGATGCCTAGAGGATGCCTAGAGGATGCAAAGGGACACCTATACTGCCTATAAAAAGGGGGAGCAACTTGTCTGCATCTCACTTTCAGACCAGCAGCCCAGCTGTGCAGACCTCTGCAGCCTTCATCTGACTCATCCTCTTCCACAGCATCCAGTCATGTCCCCCGTGGATCTTTAAAAAGTCCTTTTGGCAGCCACCATCCTTCTGCAACAGTGTGAAGTCTCTACAGTGTGAAGGCTCTACAGGCTCTGTGAACTCTACTACGGGAAGAAAAAGAGGCGGCCAAGAAGCGTCTGGGTCCGAAGATGGATCGGGAGAAGAGCAGAGTACGGACTGTACAACAAGCTGAAGGTGGAGCTCAGGAACGAAGACACTCGTGCATTCCAGAACTTCATGAGGATGCCTCCAGCCATGTTTGACGAAGTTGTGCAGCGCCTGACACCCAGGTTGACCAAGGCAAACACCAACTTCCGGCCCAGCCTGGAACCTGGGTTCAAGGCGGCACTCACTCTGCACCACCTGGCCTCAGGGACCACCTACAGGAGCATGCAGTACGGCTGGAGGGTGCCACACAACACCATCAGCATTGTGGTCAGAGAAGTGGTGCAGGCCATCATCGAAGAATACCTGCAGGAGCTCCTCCAGTGCCCCTCCATTGATGAAGGATGGAAGAAAGTTGCAGAGCAGTGGTATCAGAGGTGGAACTTCCCAAACACTGTTGGAGCCATAGATGGCAAGCACGTGGCCTGCAAAGCACCACCCAAGTCGGGCTCCACTTAGTTCAACTACAAGGACTTCTTCAGCATCGCCCTCTTTGCATTGGTCAATGCTGACTACAAGTTCATGTACACTGATGCTTCAGGCAGCGGCTCATGTTCAGATGCCCAGGTATACAACACCAGTGACCTCAAGGAGGGGCTGGAACGCAACCTCATCATGGGCTTTCCAGATCCAGACCCCCTGCCCAACGACACACAAGATTTGCCCTACTTCATCGTGGGGGATGACGCCTTCTCCCTCAGAACCTACCTCATGAAGCCCTACACTTCCAGATGCCTCACCCGTGAAGAGAGGATCTTCAACTACAGGCTGTCCAGGGCAAGGCGGGTGGTGGAGAATGCCTTTGGCATCCTGGCCAACAGGTTCCAGGTACTTCTCACCACCATGTAGCATCGCCCACAGACTGTGAGGAGGATCGTGGAAGCTTGCTGCATCCTGCACAATCTCATGCGCATCCGCTACCCGGTCTTGAAGAACAGGCTCGTGGACCTCCAACAAGGCAATGGGGACATGGAGCCTGGGGAATGGAGGCAAGGGTGAAACCTGATAGACACTGAGGATGTGTAAGGCCCCAACAGAGCCTCACGTGAAGGGAAGAAGCAGCGCAACCTCCTGAGACAATGGTGCAACTCCCCAACTGGAGCAGTGGAGTGGCAAGACAGGATGATACATGACTAATGGGTCCTTCCTTCAGCCTGTCACATCACACTGATGAGATTGGGCCATGTATGTTGGGTGGGCCTACAATGAACAGGGCGTTTAATAAAGAGTTGTGTTTGTAGTGACATGTGTGGATGATTATTACATTATTATTGATAATAAAGGGCCATAGGTGTGGCACCAGGGAGGGTGGACCATACAGTCCCACTATGCTTGCACTGGAGGCTTATCTATCCCACTGCTATTACCCATCCCACAGCTATTACCCATTCCACAGGTATGCCTGCCCATCCCACTGCTATCTTAACCCATCCCACAAGCATGCAAAGGCTTAAACCAATTCTAAAAGTTTCCACCAAGACTTTATTAAAAAAAAGAAATGAAGCAAGTCTGTGAATCAAAGATAAATTTTATTGAACAACAAGCTGTGAAACAAAAATGACCCAAGTCAAGTGTCCAAATAAAGTCCACAGGTAGCCAGCTACCCAGTCTCTGGCACTCTTATTGGTCACTGGGAGGTGTGCCCAGTCTCAGGGGTGAAGGGTCCAGGTGGTGTGGAGGTGGGTGGTGCTGGATTGCTGGTCTGTATCGTCATTGGGGTGCCTGGCCCCGAGAGGACATCAGGGGATGGTGTGTTGAGGAAGTTCTCAGACAGCTGGCTCAGACCCGTGATGCTGAGAGGTCCTTCCTCCATGCCTTGGGGTGTCAGCCCCAGTACTGATGACAGATGTACTGAGGCCAGACTTGGCTGTGGGGTGGAGGAAGGAGTAGTGTAGTGGGGCTGTCTGGTCTGCAGCTGGGTGAGGACTGGCGTGGGTGGCATCGCTGTTGTCGGCATCATTGTTGTGGGTGGCATCGGTGGCATCAGTGGAACCGGTGACAACGGTGTCACCCGATGACTCTGTGCCTGGACTGGGAAGGGCTGCTGCCTGTGCTGCTGGACCTCCTGGTAGCCCTAGCCCTTGTAGGTGAGGGGCTGTGGGAAGCCTTGGAATGGGAGGGACATCACCTGGGGTGGAGGTGGAGGAGCAGACCTGGACTGGGTGAGGCAGGTTCCTCTGGATCTGGAGGGTTGTGAAGCAGCTCGGTGATCCGGTCCTTCACCACCTGGTACTGGGGTTCCTCCATGTTCCTGAGGGTCTGGTTGACATAGGTGTGGAAGGGCTTGCGGTTGGAGGATGAGGAGTTGGTGCTGAACAGCTGAGAGAGAAGATCTATGCTGGATGGTGTCCATGATCTCCAGCAGGACAGTGTGGCTCTGCCCCTCCTGCTATCTGGCTCTCTGCCTTTCTGTGGAGGTGGAGCTGGGGGAGGTGGATGCGACTACGACTGTGGTGGACTCGATGTCTCCTTTCTCCCACCACACCAGGGAGTCCTCCATGTGCTCCACCACGGTTACAACAGCTGTCCGCGGGTTCTCCGCCATGGCACGCTCCACAGATACCTGCCTGGAAACAGGGACTGACTCTCAGCCGGAAGAGTACTGGGTCTCAGCAGGCTGCCGGAGAGATAGGGTAGACAGAGGGGCTCCTGGTGCTCCTCAGTGGCGGATCTCACCCTCCAGGAAGCTGCACCTGGCCATGACGTAGGTCTCTCTGTCCATCAGCTTAACCATAGCCTGGCCAGATTTCTTCAGATGCAGCTTCCCGTACCAGGTATGCATGTGCTTCCACCAGCCGAGGAGCACCTCCAAATTGTAACCCATACTCTCCGCCCTCTCTCTCCAAGCAGCCTGCTTCCTTTTGGTGTCCCTGTACAGCCGGTGTCCCTTCCGCCACAGATAGTCATTATCTCTCAGACACTCCAGCACCTCATCCTCGTGTTCCTCCTCAATGAAGTATTGCCTCCTCTCCTGTCCCCGCATACGCCTCTTACTCCCTTTGGCAGGACCAGATGGGCCCTCATCAGAGGGGCTCCCAGGTGGTAGGGGCTGCTCCTCCACACCACCAGCAGCAGCAGCAGCAGCAGGAGGATCATCATCATCATCATCATCATCATCATCATCATGATCATCATCATCAGCAGCAGCAGGATCAGCAGGACCAGGATCAGCAGCAGCAGAGTAAGCACCAGGAGCCCCAGCAGCACCAGCAGCACCAGCAGGACCAGGAGCACGAGCAGGACCAGGAGCACGAGCAGGACCAGGAGCATGAGCAGGACGAGCAGGACGAGCAAGACCAGGAGCACGAGCAGTACAAGAAGTACGAGCAAGTCCAGGAGCACGAGCAGGACGAGCAGGACGAGCAGGACCAGCAGGACCAGCAGGACCAGCAGGACCAGCAGGACCAGGAGCAGCTTCAGCAGAGTATGCAGCAGCAGAAGCACCACCGCCAGGAGCAGCTTCAGCAGAGTACGCAGCAGCAGAAGCACCACCACCAGGAGCAGCTTCAGCAGAAGCTCCAGCACCAGAAGAGTGAGCCCGAGCAGCAGAAGCCTCAGCAGAAGCAGAGTCAGGGACAGGGGGCGGGAGGGTGGCCCTGTCCCTCTTGCCAGGGATGGCGGCAGGTTGCTGAGGCTTCTTCCCCATGGTTGTGGGGTTGCTGGCTGGCAGGGAGGCTGGCAGGGAGGCTGGCAGGCACCAAGGGCTGGCAGAAAGGCTGGCAGGAAGGCTGGCAGGAAGGCAGGCAGGAAGGCAAGCAGGAAGGCAGGCAGGCACCAAGGCTGGCAGGCAGACTGGCTGGCAGAGAGGCTGGAAGGCAGGCTGGCAGCAAGGCTGGCAGGCAGGCAGAGAGCAAGGCTGGCAGGGAGGCTGGCCAGGAGGCTTGGAGGCAGGCTGGCAGGAAGGCTGGCAGCAAGGCTTGCAGGCAGGCATGCAGGCAGGGCAGGCAAGGACTTGATGTATCCTGCAGCAGGTCTTTCCTCCGAATGCTGGCCACATGCGAGCTGCTTCCCTTTATATCCGCGTGGCTTACGCAATGCATCCCCCCCGCATGTGCAATTAATGCCAGGCATCCGTTAGGCTTCCGCTGTGCATCCGCTAGGCTTCCGCTCTGCATCCACTTCATCTGCTGTGCATCCACTTCATCCATTCCGCGTCCACTTTGCTGAGGCCCCCCGGAAGCCCTGTGGATGTGCCATCCACTTCCATCCGCTTCCATCCGCTAGGCTTCTGTTCCGCATCCGCTTTCCATCCGCCCTGCGTCCTCCCCCCATCCGTGTTATCCGCTCTGGTTATGCAAATTTTTGCCCCTTTTGAGAGCGGATAACAACGGATGGAACATTTTACTCGTCCGTTGTGTCCATTTTGCATCCGTTGGGCAGTGTGACAGGGTCTTTAGATTTATTTAACCTTTGTTAAAGATTGTTTAAATTACACTTATTTTTTCATTAGCATATTATTTCTTATTTCATCTTGCTATATCCTCATAATATTCTACTAAGGTTTTAACCCATCTCAGGGTGGTTTGCCTGTGACCATTAAAAGAAAGCTACATATTAAGCTATGACAATCTCAGTATTATTACCACCAGCTGGCACTTGGGCTTTTTTAATATTTATTTTAAAATATACTATTTATACTATTCTGATTCTGAGGCAGGCTGAGAAGCACCCAAAACAGCAAGCCAAAAAAAAAATAAAATTGAATACTGTATCTCCACAGTATAAAAACAGAGAGCCAGTGCAGTGGTTAAAGAGTAGGCTAAAAACCAAGAGACTGTGAGTTCTCATATTGCCTTAGGTATAAAGCAGCTGGGTAACCCTGGGCCAGTCACTTTCTGCCCTAGGAAGGAAACAATGACAATCTGCTTTCAAAAAATATTGCGAAGAAAATTGCAGGGACTAGTTTTGGCAGCTACCTGGATTAAAAATGAAACTCTGACCTGAAGGTGTGCATATTTAAACACACAAAGGGGGGGAAAAAGGGAAAATAATAGCACTGACAAAGAGAACTACCTACCAATTAACCGAATTTCTGAAGGGCTTTGAAACAAAATGCTTTTAAAGATCTGAATGAGTGGAAGGGAGCAGCCAGTTATACTGTACCAGAGCAGTGGTGGGATTCAAAATTTTTTACAACCAGTTCTGTAGGTATGGCTTGGTGGGCGTAGCATGGCTTGGTGGGCATGGCAGGGAAAGGTTACTGCAAAATTCTCATTCCCTCCACACCCCACTAACCTGCTTTCCAGCTCCGTTCTCCTGTGCAGGGCAACAAAAGAAGACCCAGCCAATCAGTTGGGAGTCAAAAGGCAGAGAATAGATGGGGGCGGGGCCAGTCAGAGGTGGTATTTGCCGGTTCTCTGAACCACTCAAAATTTCCGCTACCAGTTCTCCAGAACTGGTCAGAACCTGCTGAATCTCTTTAATTTGCCCAATTTCTTCTTAAAAACATCCACTAGTGGAGCACCCACAACTTCTGGGTGCAAAGCATTCCACTAATTAATTGTTCTCACTCTTAATAGATTTATCCTTATTTCTAAGTTAGTTCTCTCTTTGATTGGTTTCCACCACATTACATCACATTAGACATTGGAATTAGAGCAAGCATGAACAAAGGATTTCCATTTAAAAAAAAATCTAATCGTGGACACATTTTTTCCAAAACTATATAGTATCTTTAGTAGAGTCAAAATAGTGTTTAAGGTGTTGGACTTGAACCAAACTCTCACTGACTTTCAATTTCAGTAAGTGGTATAAGCTAGTCACACTCCGCCAAATATACAGGATTGTTATTATGGAGATAACACCCTATATTTTGACATTATTGATTACATTTACAAGATAGACCTACTGTGTAATTTTACCAACCATCTCTCAATCACTTCCACCAATATATCTGGATTGTTCAATATATGGTACATGTATGTTTATGTCTCCCATTTTCGCTCACAGCACACACATGAATACACAAATCTTACAGTGCTTTGATATTATTGGAATGTACATTCATTTCTATAATTAACAATGTTAAATTGTTTGATCAATTAATTTTCCTCATTGTAAGGTTTCACTTAAGTATATGTTGATTATTCATTTTTACCATTATGGCCTAAATAAAAGTAATAAATTGCTTTCTGTCATATTTTTGTTAATAAAGATACAAATAGTTGGGGTAAAAACATAATTAGCATTTTAATATATCATGATGAAATTTTGAGGTGTTGTATTTCCAAGTTGATTAATACTATCATTCTTTCATGTAAAGGACTGCAAATTAGATGACATTCTCATCTTGAAAGTTTTATTTCCAATAATAGATTTTTTTTTCTGTGCAGAAATTTCATTCCCTTTCACTCCCTTCCTAGCTTTTGTGTGGAGCAACGGTCACACCCAGTGGCTGGTTAGGTTAATCACATAAATGTATTCCCTATAGATCCCTATAAGTTCACAGGCAGCAGTCATAATGGGGAATGTGCATTATACATCATGGTGATCAGCAATAGCTTCCTGAACCAATCAGAACATGGTGAGAGTTTACAAGGTATGCAATACTTTATAAAGACAACTAATTGATGAATGTGACATTAAATTTTAAGGCTCACTTACAAATTTAATGGGGAAATCAGTGAGTTTTGCTACTATTCCTTACTTTAAGCTAAACTGTGAGATTCTTTTTAAAATACAACTTTATTAAAAATTAAGTCAAAAGATGAGGGGACCAGAACTAATATTTAGAATAGAGAGAAAATAACAAAGATAAAATGCAGAAAATAAAGGAAAAAAGAATATAAAGAAATGATTTTTGATCTTCTTTTAAAGATGGTATAAACATTAATGTAAATTAAACTAAACAGAGTTCTCAGCAGATATTTTTTCTTTTCGAGAAACATGTTTTGCTACCTAGGATCAAACTCTCAAATGTCCAAATGTGAGGCAAGCATCTTCTCCACTCAGCCACGCATGAAGATCAATTTCCATGATGAAAGATTAACTAATGTTTGATATACCTAACCTGCTTCCGGTCCATTAATGTCTGAAGAACTGTTAAACCACTATATAAATAGCCCATTCAGTCTGACATAGAATGAAACATTTCAGCGTTCCTATTACTGTAACAAGAGATTAAAATAAAAAAAAATTACTGGAACAAAAGTGTTTGCATATTCCTGATTTCTCATTCTTAATATCTGTTCAGGTTGAACATTCAGGTGATCTTCCTTTATAAAATAACATTAAGATGAAAAAACAAGGACATAAAAACATAAATAATGAAATAATATAATCTTTAAAAGGCTGGTTAAAAATATATGGCTTTATAGGTTTTCCTACCGGCAAGTACATAGAGAACATCTCAGAGCTTAGAAATAAAGGAGACGATTTTATTAGTTTATCATCAAATGTATGACTGATGAAGGGAGAGGTACGGTGCCCTAGAGGTGGAGCTCTTGCTTCACAATCAGGAAGCTGTGAGTTTGATCCTAGGTAAAGGCAGATATTTCTCTCTCTGGGCACAATGAGAATATATCTGTTGAACAAAACTCCACATTGGTGACAAGAAGGGCATTCGGCCATTAAACACTCTGCTAGCTCCATTCAGCTGCCCAGACTCTACCCTGGAGGAATTATGGGGTCATTAAAAGGTGGTGATTATGCATAACTGATGAAGAGACCCTTCCGAAAGTAGGGAGATTTTCAGAAGGGTGTCCTCTGCAAAAATTACTATCCAGAAGTTTCTAAATAAAGAGAATGGTTATCCAGATAATAAGATTCAAAAAAACCTTTTGTACACCTTCATAACTTAATCTTAAACTGTGTATAGAATGCATTTAAGAAGCAACGAAATCTTCCTGCACAGTGTTTCATTTGATCCAAATATTCTGTATTATTTAGCAGTTTAGCAGCCATGTTTAGCCTCAACTGCAATTTTTGGACAATTTTGAAGAGTATCTTTACCTAGAGTGCACATTACAGTACTGAATGTTACAAAATCTTGGATAATGGCTGCCAAATCCAACTGGCCCAGGAATAACCACAGCTGCACATTCAGTATTATTTTGCAAAACTGCTTTGTGTCATAGCCATCATCTGAGAATCCAGCTGAGGATCAAGAAGTATTTTTAGCCTTTGGACATTGTTTTTCAGCAAAAATACAGTCCCATCCAGCCATATTTGGAAATCTTGTTGCTGAATGGCAGGTAAATTAATGGGGAAAATCTGTCACTCAGGATGCCTATTAAGAGGAAAAGCTGATTTGAAGGAAGGAAAAATTATTTTGATAATATTTAGAACAATCTAGGGCCAGGATAACTAAAGGACTCCATTAACCAAGATGAACCAGCCCACCTATTGAAATAATCTTTAACATTTCTCTTATATATCCCAGATATATATCTTGAGAAATGTTATTTGGGGCTAGGGAGAAAGACTTTTGGTAGCTGTACCTATTTTTTTGGAATTTGCTTCCAGGTGTAAGGAATGCCTGCATTCTTTAATGATCTTTCTGAAGTTGGTGAAAAGCTTCTTGTTTATGAAGGCATTCCATGTTTCATTTTAATTTGCCAATTCTATTTTTACATAATAAATGAAATATTTGATTGCTCAGTCTGATTTTTACTGCTCTTTCTGTATTTTAAAGTGTAATTTTGTACTGTAAATTGAAAGAATATTTATAACTGTTGCATTATTGGCTTGTTTTAGATTCCCTTTAACTCTGGGAAGCATGGCTTGATTGAGTGCTCACTAAAGCCCATGTCACACTGCACCAATGGATGGAAAGAGGATGTAAAACGAAGAAAAACGCTTGCCATCCATTGGTTAACGCGATGCATCCGTTCTGTACTCACTGCGTGCGTGATTCATACGTTCTATCTGTCCAGCATCCGTCTACTGAGATTTCATCTGCTCAAAAAGTTTTGAGCTGCACAAAACTTTTTGAGCGGATGAAGTTTCCGCCGCGTCCGTTCTACATCCGCGACACATACGGGGAAGAAACGTTCTCCATCCGTTACATATCCGCTGTATTCGCTCGACATCCGCTGCACATCCACGCAACTCGCATCCGCTCCAGCAGAAAATGGAAAGAGGGAGGAAGCAAAATGGACGTGGAACATCCGTGCAGCGTTAGTAGCATGGACATAGAAAGGATGTAAGCGGATGCAGCTCGCATATAAAGCATTAAAACGGAAAAAACGTTTGTATAGGGGACATATCTCAGATATTAAGGATGTCTGGAGGATGTCTAGAGGATGCAGAAGGACACCTAGCAGAAAACCTATATTTCCTATAAAAAGGGGGAGGAAATCACCTGGATCTCATTTTCAGTCCAGCAGCCCTGGTGTGCAGACCTCTTCAGCCTTGCTCTTGCTCTTGCTCTTCCACAGCATCCAGTCATCTCCACCATGGATCATTGCACACTCCTTTTGGTAGCCGTCATCATTCTACAACAGTGCGAAGCCCTCTTCAGGCTCTTTCACCTGTTCTACGCAAGAAAAAGGAGGCGTCCAAGAAGTGTGTGGGTCCAAAGATGGATCGCGAGAAGAGCCAAGTACGGACTGTATGACAAGCTGATGGTGGAGCTGAGGAACGAAGACACTCGTGCATTCCAGCACTTCATGAGGATGCCACCAGCCATGTTTGATGAAATTGTGGAGAGTCTGAGACCCAGGTTGACCAAGGCAAACACCAACTTCCATCCCAACCTGGACCCTGGACTGAAGGTGGCTACTGACTCTGTGCCACCTGACCTCCGGGACCATGTACAGGAACATGCAGTGCGCCTGCAGGGTGCCACACAACACCATCAGCATTGTGGTCAGAGAAGTGGTGCAGGCCATCATCGAAGAATACATGGAGGAGCTCCTCCAGTGCCCCACCACTGAAGAAAGCTGGAAGAAAGTTGCAGAGCATTGGTATCAGAAGTGGAACTTCCCCCACATTGTTGGAGCTATAGATGGGAAGCACGTGGCCTGCAAAGCTCCAGCCAACTCAGGGTCCACTTATCACAACTACAAGGGCTTCTTCAGCATCATCCTCTTTGCCATGGTCAATGCTGACTACAAATTCATGTACATCGATGCTTCAGGCAACGGGTCAGCTTCAGATGCCCAGATATACAACGCCAGTGACCTCAAGGAGGGGCTGGAATGCAACCTCATCATGGGCTTCCCAGATCCAGACCCCCTGCCCAATGACACACAAGATGTGCCCTACTTCATCATGGGGGATGAAGCCTTCTCCCTCGGAACCTACCTCATGAAGCCCTACACTTCCAGACTCCTCACCCATGAAGAGAGGATCTTCAACTACAGGCTGTCCAGGGTAAGACGGGTGGTGGAGAACGCCTTTGGCATCCTGGCCAACAGGTTCCAGGTACTTCTCACCACCATGCAGCATCACCCAGAGATGGTGAGGAACATTGTGGAAGCTTGCTGCATCCTGCACAATCTCATGCGCACCCGCTACCAGTGTTGCAGAACAGGCTTGTGGACCACCAACAAGGCAATGGGGACATGGAGCCTGGGGAATGGAGGCAAGGACTAAACCCGATAGACACTGTGGATGTGCCAGGCCCCAACAGAGCTTCACGTGAAGGGAAGAAGCAGCGCAACCTCCTGAAACACTGGTGCAACTCCCCAGCTGGAGCAGTGGAGTGGCAAGACAGGATGGTAGATGCTTAATGGATGCTTCCTTCAGCCTGTCTCATCACACTGATGAGATTGTGCCATGTATGTTGAGTGGCCCGACAATGAAAAGGGCATTTAATAAATAGTTGTGTTTATGTTGAAATGTGTTGATGAATGATTAAATTGTTATTGATAATAAAGGGCCATAGGTGTAGCACCTGGGAGGGTGGACCATCCAGTCCCACTATGCTTGCACTGGAGGCTTATCTCTCCCACAGCTATTACCCATCCCACAGCTATTACCCATCCCACAGCTATTACCCATCCCACAGCTATTACCCATCCCACAGGTATCCCTGCCCATCCCACAGCTATCCTTACCCATCCCACAAGCATGCAAAGGCTTAAACCATTTCTAAAAGTTTCCACCAAGACTTTATTGACTAAAAGAACTGAAGCAAGTGTGTGAAGCAAAGATAACCTTTATTAATAACAAACTGTAGGACTTTATTTAAAAAGCAAAATGAACCCAGAAAAGTTCCCAAGCAAAGATAAAGTCAACAGGTAACAACCCAGTCTCTGGCACTCTTCTCAGTCATTCTGAGGTGTGCCCATGTTCTCGGGGTGAAGGATCCAGGTGCTGAGGAGGTGTCAGTGGCTGAAGTGCTGGTCTGAGGTGCCATTGGGGTGCCTGACCCCAAGAGGACAACAGGGGATGGAGTGTGGAGGAAGCTCTCAGAGAGATGGCTCAGTCCCGTGATGTTAAGAGGCCCTTCCTCCAGGACATGGGATGTCAGTCCCAAGACCGATGACAGATGTTCTGAGGCCGGGCTTGGCTGTGGGGTGGAGGAAGGAGGAGTGTAGTGGTGCTGTCTGGTCTGCAGGTGAGCGAGGTGAGGCGCCGGTGGCATCTGTGGCGTCAGTGGCATCTGTGGCGTCGGTGGAATCTGTGGTGTCGGTGGCATCAGTGGTATCGGTGGCATTGGTGGCACCTGTAGTGTGCAATGTACCTGTGCCTGGACTGGGAAGGGCTGCCTGTGCTGCTGGAACTCCTGGTAGCCATAGCCTTGGTAGGTGAGGGGCTGTTGAAAGCCTTGGAAGTGCTGTGACATCCCCTGAGGTGGAGGAGCAGACCTGGATTGGGTCAGAGCAGGTTCAGCTGGGCCTGGAGCACCCTCCAGAAGACCTAGTTCACGTAGGTGAGGAAGGGCTTTCTGTTAGAGGATGATATGTCGAAGTGTACCAGCTGAGAGAGGAGATCTACACTGCTCTTGATGGTGTCCCTGATCTCCAGCAGGACAGTGTGGCTCTGGCCCTCCGGTCTGCCTCTCTGCCTGCTTTCTGTGGAGGTGGAGCTGGGTGTGGGTGTGGGTTGGCCTCTGGTGGCAGCGGCCTCTTCTTGCTCCATCTGTGTCAGGGGGTCCTCCATGTGCTCTGGCACGGGGAGTGCAGCTATCCTGGGGGGTCTCCATCATGGGGCGCTCCAAAGATACCTGCCTGGACACAGGAGCTGACTCTTGGCCAGAAGAGGACTGGCTCTCTGTGGGCTACCTGAGAGTACGGGTAGACAGAGGGGCTGTTCCTCGGTGGCATACCTTACATTCCAGGAAGCTGCACTTTGCCATGACATAGGTCTCCCGGTCGGTGAGCTTGACTGCGGCCTGGCCAGACTTCTTCAGGTGCAGCTTCCCGTACCAGGTGTGCATGTGCTTCCACCAGCCGAGGAGCACCTCCGAAGTGTAGCCCAGGCTCTCCGCCTTCTCTCTCCAAGCCGCCTGCTTCCGCTTGGTGTCTCGATAGAGCCTGTGTCCCTTCCTCCAGAGGTACTCGTTCTCCCTCAGCCATTCGAGCACCTGCTCCTCATGTTCCTCTGCAATGAAGTACTGTCTCCTCTCCCACTTTTTTCGTGAATGCCTCTTCCTCCCTCTGACAGGGCCTTCTGGGCCCTCATCAGCAGGGATTTGAGGTTCTAGGGGCTGGTCCACCACACCACCACCACCACTACCATCAGCACCATCAGCACCAGCAGGACCAGCAGCAGCACCAGCAGAGTCAGCACCAGCAGAAGCACCAGCACCAGGAGCAGCACTAGCAGAGTCAGCACCAGCAGCAGAAGAAGCAGCAGCAGCAGCAGCGGCACCAGCAGCAGAAGCCCCAGCAGAAGCAGAGTCAGAACCAGGGGGTGGGATGGTGGACCTGTCCTTCTTGCCAGGGCTGGCAGGAGTAGGCACAGGCTTCCTCTTCTTCCCCATCGTTGTGGCTGAAGATGTGTCTGGCAGCAGGTCTTTTCTCTGAATGGTGACCTGCCTGCGAGCTGCTTCCCTTTATATCCGCGGGGCTGATGCAATGCATCCTCCCCACATGCGCAGTGAACGCTTTGCATCTGCTAGGCATGTGCTAGGCATCCGCTAGGCGTCCGCTAGGCGTCCGTGATGCATCCTTGTCATCCGCTCGGCATCCGCTACACATCCGCTCCTTCCGCTGCACGTCCGCTTCGCTGTTCTCCCATGGAAGCCCTGCAGATGTGTCATCTGCTTCCATCCGCTTCCATCTGCCAGGCTTCCGTTGAGCATCCGCTTAACATCCTCGCTACGTCCTTCCCATGTCCGTTCCTTTCCATTGTTGTCCGCTCTGTTTATGCAAATTTGGGGCACTTTTGAGAATGGATAACAACGGATGGAAAATTTGCTCATCCGCTGTGTCCTTTTTACATACGTTTTGCATCCGTCAGCCGATGTAACCTAAACTTAAGCTTAGTTGTTTTTTTTGGCAGACATTTCATTTCCCAAACTAGGTAACACCACCATTGTCAATTATATGATTGTTTTAAAGTAAACAAATAAAAATAGCAAAAAGTGCAGTTAATAAAAACCATAAGCTTTGGTAACTTACGGTAGGAAATGTGAATTGGTTGATAGTTAGCCTGATATCAAAAACTTTTCATGATGGCCAATATAACTGAATATACTCAATTCTCTATTTCTAATAATAATTTTTGATCTATTCAATTTTTATGCAACCCAGAATCAGTTAGAATTGGGTGGTATGAAAACTGAATGAAGGAATGAATGAACATTTTGAAGCAACAAGTAGGGAGAAATAATATCCAAAAAGCTGTTTCTTAAAATATATACTGGAACACTCAGCTTCCTCAATCTCAGAGGTGGTATTTAGCAGGTTCTGATAAGTTCTGGAGAACCAGTAATGGAAACTTTGAGTAGTTCGGAGAACCGGCAAATATCACCTCTGACTGGCCCCGCCCCCATCTATTCTCTACTTCCCAAGTCCCAGCTGATAGGCTGGGTCTTCTTTTGTTGCCCTGCACAGGAGAATGGAGCTGGAAAGCAGGTTAGTGGAGTTAAGAGGGAATGAGATTGCAGTAACCTTCCCCCAGGAGTAGGGAGGGAATGGAGATTTTACAGTATCCTTCCCCTCTCGTGCCCACCAAGCCTCACCATGCCCACCAAGCCACGCCCACAGAACTGGTAAATTTTTTTGAATCCCACCACTATCTCCTTTCTTTTGCAAATGTTTGTTACAAAACATCACTTCCATGCTATAACTGCTCAAAAATGATTGTCTAATCACTTCTAGTGCCATTTTATTTGAGACTAAAACATTTCAGAAGAAGAAGAAACTGAATCCAACCTAGCCTCCTACTTAGTGGCAGGAAGGTGAACCTCACTTTAAAGTTCAGTCCTAACACTTTAAGAGCTGACATTTTAAAGAGTGTAGCAGTCAGCAGTGTGCCAGTTATCAAGACCAGGACACAGAGTGATATAACTAATTTCTAGGAAAGCATATGAGAAATCTTGAAATGAGAAACATGCATCGTTAAAAATCTACCAGCTCTCTCATCACAACTAGATTTAAACAGTCAGTAGTTATCTTGCTTTATATTACTTCCCGATACTCCATTGAATATGTTCCTTGCAGTCTGGCCCCACAATTTGTTGGTGGGAGAAGTACCAACAGAATCTGCCATGTTTTCACTCACACCATGCCATACAGCTAACAATAAACCACAGGGGTTTTCTTTTTTAAAAAAACAAGAAACTTTCCTTGGCCTGTTTAAAGCTCTTTTTCTTAGTGGTAGTATTAATAAAATATCAATATAAAACTAAAAATATATAAATCTAAAAATAAAATATTAGTTATTTTTATTCTGCCTTTATTATTTTTTCTAAATAACTCAAGATTGCAAACAATCTCCTTCCTCCTCCTGTTTTCCCCACAGTGATCTTGTGAAATGGGTCGGGCTGAGAGGGAGTGTTTGGCCTAAAGACAACCAAAAGGCTACCATGCTTTAGGTGGAACCAGAAATCATAGTCTCCTGATTTCTAGCTTCATGCCTTTATCACCAGATCAAACTGGCAAAATAAAATGAAACTGTTTTACTTACTTATGGACATTACAATTTGTATACTTCAGTGGGACTAATGTGGTTAGGACGACAAATGTTCTATGCCTGACATAATAAAGATCATAATAAAATCAATGACCCAATAGAAAAGCACTTGGCAAGTCTCCCCAAATCAGATCCAGCACTCTTGATATGCAGAGTGTACATCTTTACTGAAGTAACAGGTAGAACTAACAGAAGCAGTTTCTGCACTGCAACACTCATTTATGCCTGTACCTTGATGGCTCAAAAAATTCACTTGTAAAATTGTAGGAGAGTTGCTGGTTTGCCAGTGGCATAATGAAAGAAAGTGGGAGAAAGCAGTGACAGCTACTGTTAATGTTTATTCACCAGTAATGCAGAAAAAAGAATAGTGTAACTTGTCATTTATTTCAATTGAAGACATCAGTCTGGAGAAGATTGGTCATGTTCCTGGTTCATGCCTGATATTGGTACCATTGGTCCTCCAAAATACTCATAATGCTATGGAGCGTGCAGAGTAATTTTGGTTCAATTCCTGCAAATAAATAAATTCAGTGAGAGAAGGCTGAGGGAAAAGTTCTGGCTGGCTGTTGGTTTTTACACCTTTATATTGATCCACTGGAGATAGGTGACCTCCATGGGTGCAGAAAATAGGAGTAATGTACAAAGTGCAAAATGGCTGCTGAGAATTTGAAAAGTGAGTTTAGAGGTTGTGTGTACAACTCTTAGATACTGCAACAATGATGATTCTGAACATTCTTACAAAAAATTAGCTATTAGAAGCAATGAATCCCTTCAGGCTGGTTTTTATATAAGAAGATGTAAGGCACAATTCCCTATCTCTATGCTTTCTCTGAAACAGCATGCTACTTTGCATATTCCTTGGATTTTCAGAGAGAACAATGACACATTAATTGAACCATAGATGTATGTAAAGGAACAAGAAGAGGAAAATACCTCAAGAACAGAGGTAAAATAGCTATACAAGTGTTCAGTACATCAGGGGAACAAATCTTTTTGTCATTCTTTTAAACATTGGAAAAAGTATTATTTCCTATGTAGAATTCTACCTCCTACCAGTTCTATTCACTGCTAATGGTGTATTTTTGTTTTGTTAAAACAATATTAATGTTCCTCTTCATTCCCTTATGCCCAATGGTGGATTCCAACTCATGTTCTAGCCCTGAAATAACAAACCAGTAGTCTTTCAGATCATGGCTAATGTTCTACTTGGAGTGTTCTGATTTAATCATATCTTGGGGGTATCTAGTTTAAATGTTATGACAAGGTTGTAATATTAGGTGATTTTTTTCCCTTGTTGTAGGCAACATTGTAGGACACTACCACTGATAAGTGAAATTCCCCTTCCTTCTGGAACTTGTGAAATTATCAATCTAAAAAAATATCTTTTCTCCAGAGGTGGGAAGATTCTCTCTACGCAGACTAATGTAGGCCATGCAGTTCATGAGAAGGAGATGCCAGTGATATCTCTATGAAGAGAAACTTCCATAATCTATTGGAAAAGATAAATAGGCAGCACACAATACATACACATATATTTCCACCTATACTCGAAACTCACTTCTTGCAAAATAAGCTCCTGAACAAAAGAAAACTTCAAACAATGCTCCAATGATATCTACTTTAGAAGGTGAGGATAGGAAAATATGCATACTAAAATGTTAAGGTTCACATTTTTACTAAGCTATACCTTCTGTTGGATATCCAATAATGAACTATATTTAGCTGGTGAGGAAAGAAAGTAATCAAGGTGAAAAATAGTCTAGCCAGCTACAGGCATATCTGTGACTTAGGTGAACAATATTGGTTTGTGGAGCAGTGTAGGTATATCAGTGTAATAGGTACCATTCTATTATATCTATCATTCATCAGCTAATATTGCAGCCATTAAGGAGAGTCTTACCTTTCTGGTGCATTATCTCCTCACTCCATAGCATTACATTGTTGACATAATGTGCAATAAGATTTGTAAATTGTTTCAAGTGTTTCATTGAAATCACCCTGGCATTACAGATTTGCTTCCATGCTACTCCTCCAAACACAGCCAGGAGCTCAGTTTAGCTCTGATTGCTCTGATGCGACTTTTAACTAATGCAATTGGGTTTAAAATCCTTTGGTTTAAATCTTTTGAGAATGAATGGATGGGTGTTGTATTAATACCTTTCATGGTTTTTCTCAAACTTCTATCGTACTGCTTTTAGGAATGGGAGTTGCAAGACTTTGAATGCCACTTTCTCTGTACTCAGTGGACATCCTGCTTCTGCTATCTAGCAGTACATTGCTGGTAAACCACAACACTGAGACCACTATGTCCAACCAATAAAGAGGAGGTCTGTTCCATGAAACACCAAATTTGTCACCCAGTTATGCATCCTTTTTGGCACCTCAAAAATTTGCAGTCAGAATCAGAAATCTGCAATCAGAGGCAGTAAATGTATACTACCCCACAAGGCAAGTCAACAGACTTCACATTCCTGCTAGTCTGTTGAGTTGAAAGATAGAAGATTTAAAAAATAAATTAAAGTTTGAAGGTCTGTTTCATTTGAAATGTACAGAAGACATCCTCTACATCAGATCACCCAGTTTCTATGTAAGATTTTGACTAGAAATCTGAAGTTGATATGTTGTCGTTTTCTTGTCCCTGCTATTTTTGCATTCAAAACAGCACATTTTGGGATGTTTCAATATTTTATTGCAATAAAATCCCCTTGAGGCATTCAGTTGAAACTTGCCAGACTACATGTCCTATAAGGACAAAATCTACTATTCCTACAATTTCTATTTGCTCAAAAAAAATAAAATAAACGGAAGCAGTATCAGGCATTTTGAGTTTTCCACTAAAGCCTATGAAGATTTTTTTTTTAACTGAATCTCAAAGTGGCTCAAACTGAATTGGGTTGATCTTGAATCATAAAACTTTGATCAAATCATTCCCTCAAATTTAAATCTAAACCAAATTTGGATGATTTACAAAAATCAGCTCTTGTCAGTTTGCCATTATAGTATTAATTTCTTCATGTACATGTGGTCCATTGCCTTCACCTGTGATCTTGCTGGCTTATTTTACTTAAGGGAATGTGGGTATGAACTGGTTTGCATGATTTCACAGATCTGACCTCTGAGTTATTGTGTTGCGATTGGTGACAAAGACGTAGCTAATATGAGGAACATTCTCTGGAATGAAATTGATGGTTACAAATGCTAGGAGTCTAGGACACAATCATAACATTTATGTGCCACATTGAAAACATCACAAAATTAACCTGCTTTTTTGTTTGTTGGGTTATCTGTTTCAAAAAACCACAAAAATATTCTATTTTCATTACTGAAGAGTTCATAATAGGAGGTGTTTCTTTTTCACTGACTGTCAGCCTTCAAGATTTTCTTTTTGCTTTGCATCTTCGGCTGTCATAAGTAACGGAGTGAGGAGGGGGGAATGGTTATGGGAAGTGAGCTGGAGGTGTTACGAAACAAAACTGTATAAGTTGGGGGAGGGGAGAGGTTCTTGCTTAGGCTTCTATTCTATACTATGCACAGCTGCAACTCTTCATCAAAATATGTCAAGGTCAACAGACAGAGGCCTCAACACTATCTGGATATGCCCACATGATGATATAAACAACTTTTAATTGGATGAGCCAGTTGAATTATTGGGGGTGGGAATGTTGCCATCACTTTGTATATGTGATTTACGCACTCATTTTCTCAGATTCAGAATTCTTTTCTTGCTACCACTTGATTTCCAGTAAAAGACATATTTTCTCCAAATAATGGAGTCTAAGTATTTCTTTCTTGGATTTTGAATGGAGCACCAGCTGATACATATTATGAAGATCACTGTAGGAGGTTTTATGGATGAGATACAGAAATGGACTGTTACTGAAGTCTAAGAAAGGAGGCCTGCAGTAATTTTGTGAGCAGAACCGAAGTCATGTTGGATGGCCCACTGAATTGAATAAGGAAGTGTGTCTCAAACTCAGTAGTTCTGCTAAATAAGAAAGTGTTCCAGTTTGTGCACAAGAGAAAGAACAAGATAAGGCTAGAACAATGGGGAACTGTAATAAAGTGCTGCGATGTCAGAAACCGTGTAACTACTTTTGCTAGATAAGGAGCTAGTATGAACCTTTGAAATATATGTGTTAATTTGAAAACAGAAAGAATGTGAGCCAAGCCCTCGTACGAGGGGGTGGACAGTTAGGGTATAAAAATGCTGCCTGAATTTTGCTCTGTGTTCCTTCAATGCCTGAGGGAACCCGTCTCTGCAGACATGTGAATAAAACCTTGTTTTCCTTGGATCAATGAATCTTTTGGTGGTTTTTTTATCTGCTTCCACCTCACAATTTGGCACTAAACGTGGGCCCCGATGGAATTTCGACTGGAGAATTTCGACTGGAGAAAAGGGACTGGGTAAGTGTGGTGCCACCGCCTCCCATTGTAGAGGAAGGAGCGTTCACGTCGCGGCCCCTGTCAGGTATCTGTTTACCTGCGAATCCTTCTACCACGCTACACCAACCTACACCAACAGTGTTCTACAGTGGCTGGGAAAAGTGTAGCGACACGAGAGAAGATTGTAGAGAGGCCCCTCCCTTGTCTCAGTTGGATCGTGGGGTAACTGCACTCAGCAGACGATCCTTGGAAACAAGAGAGAGAGAAGCCGGCCTGACACTATGGGAGTGTCGTTGATCACCTGAAGTGGGGACACCCACACTCCTTTCGTCTCTGGGAGACCAGGGGTGTATCAGGTGAGTTTGTTGCCTTTCGGGATAGAAGAAGTGATATACTGTCCTTAAACTCTGGGAATCCAGCGACTGCTGGAGGACAGTGTAAATCCCTGAGTTGGGAATCTCTGGGCGATTGTTGGCGGGCAGCATGGAGAATGGGAAAGGGACAAAGCAAGTGTGAGACCCAAGAGGGAACGGGTATTGAGATAGAAAAGACCCCGAGAAGGCTGATTCCGACTGACTCCCCATTGGGTCAACTACAACAACAATGGTCATTGCCCCATCTGAGGACTTACACTTGGAGTCTAGAGAAAAAGAAAATGATCTACCTATGCCAATATAGGTGGCTGAAGTATCCCCTAGTAGACCCTGAGTTTCCTTACCACTGGGATCCCCAAGGGAATACCAGCACGTACTCAGTTGAAAGAATATATATTGAAACACCAGATGAAGGAGCAAATACCCTATGTGGAGGTATGGTATCATGTTCACTTTGAAGGTCCAGTTCCACCAGAAACAGAAGTAGGACAGTTTGTCAGCAAGGTGGAGGAAAGCGAAACTGAGGACTGGATGGGGAGTCCACCGGCATCGGCTCTGGCAGTTCCAGCACCACCGCCCCTGCCGGCTCCAGGTGTCCAGGCTCCACCTCCACCTGCATATCCAGGACTCAGAAGGGAACTGGCTCAATTAAACATGGACCTAGAGAATTTGCCTCTAGGAGAAAGGTCGGCCAATCCCGTGTTGGCTTTTCCAGTCAGAGAAGTCCCAAATGGCATGAATGCGCAGGGGAATCCAGTCACTGTTTTCGTGACTGTCCCCATAAAATCTGCCGAGTTAAGGGATCTGAAAAAGACCCTTCCGAAACTCCATGAGAATGCTCATGAAGTGGTGGAACGATTGGAATTGTTTCTGGGGCCCAATGAATACACATTGTTAAGCCTGGGTTCCCCAACCAGGGTTAGGTAGACAAGCTAAACAGAATGTGCAGCGTTAGTCAGATAGGCACACAGATAAATGAGTGATCTAAGCTTGTATGTTTATTAACATACAGTAAAAATAACAGATACGCTTGTGCTATCAAGAATATAGTTTATTCCAGTATAAGTTTATGGCATAGTCAAATAACAGTCCAAAATCATTTACCATGTAGTCAGTCCATTCAGGGATATTCAGTTAGCAAAGTCCATGTAGAATATCCTATGTCAGTTCACTTACAAAATCAGTCCTTTGTTGTCTCTCCCGTTCGAGCAATGCAGTCTTGATTCCAAGCAGTAATCAGGGATCATCAAAGCCAGAGAGAGAGAGCAAGCTGTAGCCTTGCTACTTTTAAATGGTTTTCATAACCACTCCCACAATTGCTATTTCACAGTTAAAGCTGCATACACTAACTATGATTCATAGTTATTATTTCACCTAAACCAGTTAGGGTAAACAATGTTATCCCTAACACACATATCAAGAACTGATGTATATTCTTGGACACCTTTTCACCCCCGAAGAGAGGAACCTCATTAGGAGGGCAGCAATAGCTGCCTGGGATAGGAGACATGCAGGGCAACAGGGAGCAGTGGCTGCAGACACAAAGTTCCCCATAGCCGATCCAAATTGGAACATCAATAATAACGCTCATAGGGAGCACATGAGAGATATGAAACACATAATCATTGAAGGAATTAAATTGGCCATCCCTCAAGGGAAAAACTTGACCAAAGCATTTGAAATAACACAAGGAAAGGATGAATCCCTGGGGGATTTCTCTTCTTGGCTCCGTGAAGGGTTAACCAAGTACTCCGGAGTGGAGCCAGAAATCCCTGCCTTCGAGAATCTCCTGAAGATGCAATTTGTCCCCAAAGCATGGCCAGATATCCAGAAAAAGATCCAGAAGACAGAGGGATGGACTGATTTGGGCATGACAGATTTGATGAGAGTAGCCCAACAAGTTTTTGTGAACCAAGACTCAGTTAAAACCAAACAGAAGTCTCAGATGATGGTAGCTGCTGTGCAAACAGCAGCCAAGAATGAAGTTAGGAAAAACAGGGAGACCGAGATGTCAGATCCGAGGCCAAGGTGGATAGATGAAAGATCTCCCAGCAGGGAGTGGAGAACCCCGGTTAGGCGAGGAGGTCCAGAGGGCAATTGAGGCGGTCGATTCCAATGGCCATCCCAGAGTAGAACTTGCTTCAGGTGCGGGAAAGAGGGACATTTTGCGCGTGAATGTCCCAAAACCCCAGAGGAACGAAGCTATGCCCTATACGATTAGGGAAGTTCCGGCTCCCCAAGAGGGACCCATGGGGAGCCATTGGTAAATGTGTTAGTGGGTCCTGACCATGAGGAACGGCTGTTCCTGATCGACACCGGCGCAAGCCGGACATCTGTATGCAATCCTGTAAAGGGAGCATGCAGGTCAAAGCAGACTTTAAAGGTGGTTGGGGTGAGTGGGAAATCCCAAGAGGTCAAGATTTTGGAAGAGGTGAGATTGGAATTGAATGATGTGGTTACTGAAATCGAAATATTGTATATTCCAGATTCAGGGGTGAACTTGCTAGGAAGAGACTTGTTGGATGTTTTTGGAATAGAATTGTGGGATAGAAGGAAAGAAGTTCACATGTGTATATTAACAATGGAAGATGAGAAGATATCATCAGATCTGTGGGCAGGAGGTGAAGGGGTTAGTAGGATGGCAATACAGCCCATTCAGATCAAGATACAACCAGGAATAATTAAACTGTGGACTCCACAATATACTCTGAGTAAGAGAGGTAGGGAAGGGTTGAAACCAGTGATTGACAGATTATTGAAACAGGGACTGTTGGAACCTACTATGTCACCATTCAATTCAACGGTTTTAGCAGTAATAAAAAAGGATGGGAAGTATAGATTGGTTAATGATTAGAGGAGGATCAATGAGATAGTGGTTCCTAGATTCCCAGTGGTTCCTGATCCCTATACCATCTTGGGGCGGATCCCTCCCAAAGACAAATGGTTTACTGTGATAGATCTGAAGGATGCCTTTTGGACGTGCCCCTTGGAGGAGGGGAGTAGAGACTTGTTTGCCTTTGAATGGAATGATCCTGAGAGTGGAAGGAAACAGCAGTTGAGGTGGACAGTACTTCCTCAGGGATATACCGAGAGCCCTTTGTTGTTTGGACAGACGTTGGAAGAAAAGTTGGTGTTGTTTGAGAAAGAGAAAAGAATCACCCTAATTCAGTACGTGGATGACTTGTTGTTAACTGGGGAGAAATAGAAGGAAGTGAGAGCAGCTTCTGTGAGTCTGTTGAATTGGCTGAAGGAGCAGGGGCTGAAAGTCTTAAAAGAGAAGCTTCAGTTTGTTGAAAAAAAGGTGAAATATTTGGGACATTACATTCAGCAGGGGGTGAGGTCCTTGGACCCTGAAAGGGTGAAGGGGAGCATGAGCTTGGCTCCTCCCAGGAACAAGACAGAGGTGCGGAAAGCGTTGGGATTATTGGGGTATTGTAGAATCTGGGTAGACCAATTCACAGTGTTGGCACAATTTTTGCATAGAAAGTTTCCTGGAAAGGGAGAGCACATAGAATGGGAGGAGGGAGATAGTGAAAGGTGGGAAGAGCTGAAGAAGGCTTTGTCAACCGCTCCAGTTTTAGCCTTGCCAAACCTGAAATTACCGTTTCATTTGTATGTGGTGGTGGCTCAGGGAACAGCAGTTGGAGTCCTTGCCCAAAAGAGGGGGGGCAGTACCAGCCAGTAGCCTTCCTAAGCAAGGGTTTGGAGCCGGTTGTGAAAGGATGGCCAGTTTGTGTTCAGGCTGTGGCAGCAACAGCGATGTTGGTGGTGGAGAGCAAAAAGTTAACCTTTGGGGGAGCTTTGGTGGTGCATTCGCCTCATCAGGTCAACTCAGTGTTGAGTCAGCTGGCTACCACTTGGATGACCGAAGGGAGGATATTGAAGTATGAAACCATTTTGAGAACAGACAAGAATCTAAATCCAGCAGAATTCTTGGAGGGGAGAAGGCAGGCCTGGGAACCGGAAGACCATGGTTGTCTATTGCAAGTGGATCTCATGACGAAGGTTAGAGAGGACTTGGAAGAGACTCCATTGGAGAAGGGAGAGAGGTGGTTTATAGATGGATTTAGCAGGGTGGAAAATGGAAAGCAAAAATCTGGGTTTGCAATAATAACCAGGGAAGGTGGGGTAATAGAGAAAGGGTCACTCCCAGCTGCTTGGTCAGCTCAGAAATGTGAATTGTTTGCCCTGACCAGAGCCTTGGAATTGGCTGAGGGGATGGAAGTAACGATTTGGACTGATTCCAAGTATGCATGGGGGGTGGTGCACACGTTTGGGAAAATCTGGAAAGAAAGAGGGTATATCAAGGTGGATGGGAAGCAAATAGAGCAAGTGCAATTAGTAGAACAAGCCTTAGAGGCATTGCAACTCCTCAGCCGAGTATCAATTGTCCATGTGAGCGCACATCAGAAGGGGAACACACTGGAGGTTGTGGGAAACTGATGGGCAGACAAATGGGCAAAGGAAGCTGCAGGGAAGATAGAGTTGGTAATGGTATCTATACCAATACTGGAAAAGGAGGATGAAAGGGAGGAAAGGGAGCCAGAGAAAAAGGAAAAGTTGGAGTTGGAGAAAGAGGGATGTGTCAAAACCCCAGAGGGATGGAAGACGTCGGAGGGAGTCAAGGTGGTGTCACCCATTGTCATGAGGGGAATATTGGAGAAAGTTCATGAAGGAGGACATTGGGGAATGGAGGCCTTGGTCATGTCCGTTAAACCTCACTATTGGAGTCTGAGGATGTGGACAGTAGCTCAGAGCATCTGCTGGAAATGTTTGATTTGTTTGAAAGTAAATAAGAAAGCGGCACGCAAGAAAGAGATGGGAGGGTGACCCTTAGTGGGTTGGCCTTTTCAGAGAGCACAAATTGATTTCATTGAGTTGCCAGAAAAGGGAGGTTGGAAATACCTGCTTGTGATCAAAGATCAACTAACGGGGTGGGTAGAGGCTTGTCCCACTAGAAGAGCCACAGCTCCCACAGTAACCAAGATCTTACTAGAACAGATTATCCCACGATATGGAATGATGGAAACAATAGATTCAGACAGAGGAACTCATTTCACCCAAAAGGTTCTGCAAAGGGTAATGGAGGTGGTGGGGATGAAATGGGAATTACACACGCCATGGCATCCTGAATCCAGTGGAAAAATTGAAAAAGCGAATGCGGAATTGAAGAAACACTTGACCAAACTACAACTTGAAAATGGCTTGCCATGGACAAAGAATCTTCCCTTAGCTCTGCTAAGGATCAGAACTTGTCCAAGGAAAGACACAGGGGTTTCTCCTTTTGAAATGTTGATGGGGAGACCCTATTTGGCCAAACTAGGCAATCCCATACCAGAGTTCAGGGACTTGTTCCTTCAGAAATATTTGCTGGCACTGTCTCGGTCTTTGCTTTCTCTTCACAAACAGGGACTGTTGGTGCAACGACCACCTTTGGCTGGTAGCCAACACCCACACGAGGCTGGAGACTGGGTCCTGATAAAGACTTGGAGAAGTGAAAAACTGCAACCTAGCTGGGAAGGTCCGTACCAGGTGCTACTGACGATTGAATCTGCAGTCCATACTTGGGAAGGAGGCTGGACACAGTACAGCAGAGTAACCGGAACTGAGAAACCTTGGAAGGCAATCCCAGTGGACGGTCAGCCATTAAAGGTAACCTTGAAGAAGTAGCCAGCAGAAACCACCATGGAGATGTCGGCTGATCTCTGGAGAGGACTATTTGTTGCAACTATATTTACATTAATACATCAAAGAAGTTCACAATATGTTGGACCTGCGGGTGACTTGGGAACAGACTTGTGGGATGACAATGTGTTCATAAAGGATCTCAATAAGGTCTCACATTCCTTGAACATCACCAATTGCTGGCTATGCATGCACATGCCAGGAAGAACAGGTGAACTGGAGTGGCACATGTACAATCGGGTATGTGATACCAGTGATATATAAACTTGATGGCCTTCCTCAAGGCCGGATACATAATAAAAGAGACTCAGAATCTGGCCTTACTCGGAGACTCTGGACCCAAATCTCCCGTGGTATAATAACACCATTGGGAGTAGCCATGAACTACCGAGATATACATATTCTAAATAACTTCACGGTAACAATGTTCAATGATACAATAAAGAATATTAAAATGATTAACACCGAGCTTTCTGAAGTAAGACAAGTTGCTCTACAAAATAGGTATGCTTTAGACATTGTATTAGCTACAAAAGGGTGTGTGTGTGCTCTGATTCATTCACATTGCTGTGTATACTTGCTTGATTTCCAACCCAATATTACAAAGACAGTAAAAGTAATGGAAGAACGTATTCGCTCTAATCCATTATCACAAAGAGGTGAGTCCTCATTGCTAGACCTGTGGGGAGCACTATGGTCTTGGCTTCCCAGTTCCACTTGGTTTAGATCTACCATAATGGGAATTATATTGGTTATTATATGCTGTGTATTGTTGTGTCATTGTATTCAGTGTCTCACTGGTGCAATAACAACGTGTGGAAAGATTGGGAAATCCTTGGGTTCAAGATTTGAGAAGAAGCAGGAAGCAGAACCTCTAATGATATATCAGAGAGAAATCACTCTGAAAGAAGCAGAGGATCTGCTATTTGAGTCTGAGACAAGAATGGAAAAAGAAAAAAAAGGGGGGATTGTGAGCAGAACCGAAGTCATGTTGGATGGCCCATTGAACTGAATAAGGAAGTGTGTCTCAAACTCAGTAGTTCTGCTAAATAAGAAAGTGTTCCAGTTTGTGCACAAGAGAAAGAACAAGATAAGGCTAGAACAATGGGGAACTGTAATAAAGTGCTGCGATGTCAGAAACCGTGTAACTACTTTTGCTAGATAGGGAGCTAGTATGAACCTTTGAAATATATGTGTCAATTTGAAAACAGAAAGAATGTGAGCCAAGCCCTTGTATGAGGGCGCGGACAGTTAGGGTATAAAAATGCTGCCTGAATTTTGCTCTGTGTTCCTTCAATGCCTGAGGGAACCCGTCTCTGCAGACACGTGAATAAAACCTTGTTTTCCTTGGATCAATGAATCTTTTGGTGGTTTTTTTATCTGCTTCCACCTCACAATTTGATGCTGAGAGTAAGTACTTTGGTTATGCACTGCTGTTTTAATATATAGCATATGCCTTTCGGTCAACTATATTAATTATTGTTCCTATCACTTTTTTGGAATGTGAATTAAAAAGCAGCTTACCTTCCCTAAACATTCTGAAATATATAACTTTGAGAAAATAAAAGAGCATACGTAATAAAAGGAGAAATTTCTACATTTTGTGGGTTACAGGAGAAAATTGACTGCAGCTGCCATGATGTTGTCTGCTTATATGTTTAATTATAGGATTTTTATTTGTCTTAGATAAATTTATTCAAAGTAGAAAGTTCATTCTTTCATCCAAGAAACTTCTTCAGCTCTGACCGGATGGTGGGGAATGGAAGCTGTCTGCAAGGAGCATAAATCCTTCCATTCCCCACCATCCAGTCAAAGCTGAAGAAGTTTCCTGAATGAGAAGCAAAACATCTTCACAGAAAAAAAACCCAGAAAGTCCAGTTGCCTCTTGAAAGTACCTTTGGGATTGATTCATACACTGATGAAAAGCTCCTGGACTGGAGTAGAATGAGGAGATCCTGCAAGGAAAAAAAAAAAAAGCACTGGAATATGCAAAGATGATGAAACAGTATTATAGGTAGCCCTCAATTTATGACTACAATCAAGCTCAATATTTTTGTTGCTAAACAAAACAGTTTTTAAGTGAGACTTGCCCCATTTTATGACCTTTCTTGTTACAGCTGTTAAGTGAATCACTGCAGTTGTTAAGGGTTTTTGTTATTTGGTTTTTACATGAATTTGACATCCCCTATTGACTTTGCTTGTCAGAAGCCTACTGGGAAGGTTACAAACAGTGAGCATATGACAATGCAACTGGGACAGTTCAACACACGTGCACCAGTTGCTAAGCATCTGAATTTTGATCATGTGACCATGGGAATGCTGCAACGCTCTCACTTTTTTCAGTCCCGTGGTAATATCAAATGGGCACTAAAGAGATGGCTGTAGACTACCTGTATTTCCAAACTGACATTGTAAATTCAGAATGGTTTGACTTGCACTAGGTTAAACGTTTGCTCCCACCATCCCATCTCCAAATTCAAGGAATTACATATGGAGACTGGGACAAAAATGTGCAGAGAAGTACAGTAAATACAAGTAGTTGGTCAATCAGGCTAAACATCGCCAACCAATTTCAAAGAAGCGTTTGAAATCTTGTTCCTTTGAACCCATCAGTCCCCATCCCTGATTTTACAAAATGAATGATGTTGCCCACATGAATGCAAATTAGAGCCAGAAAGAATCTACTTTAGAAAGACGGCACCCACACAATGGGAAGCAACAGCATCTGTTTTCACCAAGGAGAGAAACTGGCATCTCCACGGGCTGCTAAACTCATTGTTTCTAATGTATCAGGCAATACGTCTGGGTAGAAATCTGGGGAGATGCATTGCCCTCCTTTGTTCCATTCTGACCTTCAAACAAAGAGCCACCCAGTATGTCTCCTCAAAAGAGACGTTTTATTTGGATCATTTCTCTCCGCTCTTGTGTTTAGTTCATCACCATGGCACATGAGTGAATATGATCATAATGTTCTATAATTAGAAGTGCATGGAATACAACCTAACAATTATCTGCAGTCACTTTCCAGATCTTGCAACAAGGAGACCTAATTTTAAATCATGGCTGTAGGATTTTCAGGTTTCCAAATATTTGCTCTTTCAATTAAACAGATGGAGAGCCTGCTGGTAATGAGTGAGCAGGCTTCAGAACTTCTTTTGCAGCTAATTTCTGCCCAGGCTGAAACAAATTACGTGCAGCATTTCTTTATTAAGGTAAATAACTCCATGTGCCACTTGGCAAAGTTCCTAACAACCACAACAAAAGGAAACCTGAGTAGTGTTTCAAGGTATCCTACCTAGTGGGAGAATTTGTGACACCACCGTAACAAATGTGGTGCTGCAGAAAGCTGGCAGCAGAAGGTGCACTCTCTTATCTTAGTGCTCGGGAGGATATTTGGTGATGAATCCCACAAAAGGTTGATATGCTGATATGCATCCAGGGGATGAAATAACAGGTCTGGGGGCAATAAGGGTCTCATATCTTCTTTGTGGATTTTACAAATTCAGCATGAAGCTTGGTGTGATTTAACTTGAATGGAATTCTTAACACATGCATTTTACATGATAGTTCAATGTGAGCTTTTTTCAGACAGTTATCTAATATTAGGGGGTGTTGATTTATAAGGTTGTGTTTTTTTAAAAGTCACATTTGGTATACCACAGCACATTTTTTCCTGAACTGTTTGCTGAAGGCTGTAGTTCTAGAATAGGAGAATTTCAAGGTTATTTGATTTGCATCTGTGTGTAAAAATTTCTGATCTTTTTCAGGAGGAGGAGGAGGAGAAGGAGGAGGAAGAAGAAGATGAAGAAGGCAGAGGGTGAGGAAGAAGAGGAAGAGGAGGAGGAAAGTGGTTTTGGGTCAAGCTATTTTTCTATAAAATTCTGACTGATACCAACAAGCTCTATCATGGTCCTCTAAGATTCTTAGATATTTTTTTTCTGAGATCAGGTAAAAGGTCCATATCCTTCAGGGAGGGATTTGACTGCAGAACTCTCATGCCTTTAACCCAAGGATCTTCAAACTTGACAGCTTTAAGACTTGTGGACTTCTATTTCCAGAATTCCTCCTCCATTCATGTTAGCTCAGGAATTCTGGGAGTTGGAAGTTGGAACTTGCCAAGTCTGAAGACCCTTGCTTTAATCCAACAGTTTCTGATGCCAGAACAATCAACACAAGCCAATGAAGGAACATGACAAGCTTGGCCAAGGGACAGACTGAGAGTGGCATTAGACCTAAAGGAACCAAGTCTCCTAGCCCTGTATGCTATCTTGAAAGCCAAGGAGAATTTAGACCAGGGATGTCCAATGTTGTCAACTTTAAGACTTGTATGGGAGCATGGCTGGTTGGCAAAATCTGGGAGTTAAAGTCCACAAGTCTTAAGGTTGACAAAGTTTAATACCCCTGGTTTAGACCAGGGGTCACCAAACTTTTGGACCTCAGGGATCACCAAACTCATAATTTTAAATCCTGGAACCACTAATATGAATTTTGACTGATGGTGGCTTTCTGACATTGGTTGGAGAGAGAGAGAGAGAGGGGAAGGGAGGGAGGGAGGGAGGGAGAGAGAAAGAGAGATCTGATCTAACCCCCCCCCTCTCTCTCTCACACACACACACACACACTCACAGGGGTCGGATTCAATTTCTAAACAACCAATTCTGTGGGCATGGCCTAATTTATGGATGTCGCTTGGTGGTCATGTGACTGGCTGGGAATGGCTTGTATCTAAATATTATAAATATTTATGTAAATATTGAATTTTTTATAAAGAAAAGAGCAACTTTTACCCAAAATCAGGCAAAGCAGGCAGGTAAATTGAGTTGCTCACAGAATCACATATTCACTCAGTGATCTGTGTTTCTGTCATCAGCTACCTGTGTCTGTCACATAAAATTTGCTTGGAAGCAAGCTCACAAAATTAATTCGCAACACACCATGTATGTAAATACTGATTATTATTTTTTTTTTATAAAAAAGCAACTTTTACCCAAAATCAGGCAAAGCAGGCAGGCAGATTGAGTTGCTCACAAAAACACAGACTCATTCGGAGATCTATCTTTCTGCCATCGGCTACCTGAGTCTGCACTGAATAATCAAAGCTTCAGTCTTAAGGAAGGTTCAGCTCTGCTGAAGCAGAAGCAGAGCAGTAGATCTAAAGATTAGCTAGAAAGCAAGAAATCCAATGATTTCCTGCTTTCTTGCTAATCAAAATCTCCTGGCACAGCAGAACAGCTGATGGTCAAAAAAAAAAAAAAAAGGAAAAGTAGCAACTTAATAGGCAAGTTTGCCAGGTAAGGAGTGAGTAGGTGGGGAGGGTTCCTGGCGGCCATGTGGGTGGCACAGCCTTGTGTTCCTGCATAGCCTGGATTAATTGCTTTGAGGGGGGTGCTCTGGGGGTGACATTTCTTTGCAGACCACCAAAATTTTCTCATGGACCACCAGTGAGCCGCGGCCCACCGGTTGGCAACCACTGGTTTAGACTACAAATGGTGATGTTTGATCAAAGATCTAAAGGAAAATGACCTTGCAAGGAGAGAAGAAGGAACATCTCTCTGCCATTACTTCCACTCTGCTCATATGGGCTCCATAGGTTCTCTCAAAATAAACAAGGTTTGAGCACTCCCAAAATAGGTGTTTAGATTGCTGTGCCTTTTTCCCCCCTATCATCATCCAATACAAAATTTAAGATTGCAGTATATCTGTACAGGGGAAATCTTTATATTTGCCTTTATTTCTTTAAAAATAAACTAAAAGAAATAGACAGATTACAAGATGGTCACTCTCATTCTTTATGCGTGCACACACACAAAAAAAGTTTTTTCATTCTCTTTCCTCTGTATCATTGCTTTCATCTTTCTATTGCTGCCCAAGTGATATTTAATTGAAACAGCTTCTTAGTGAATTGTTGGATTTTTGCTTAAATCACAAATGCACCATGTGCATCACATTGAGGCTGTCATCTGCAAATGCTTCCATCATGATACATGCGTTAATTTCTGATGCAGCGGATATGGCTTGGAAAGACAAATCATTCATATAGTGTTTCAAACAAGCAAACAAAGAAACAGTTTTGTAAGAAAAGCAAAAACAAAGGTATGCAAGATGGCTTTTCACGCACATTAAAAAGTCAATTTTTTAAAATACCTCCAGTGGATTAGTTTGTCATTGTAGAGGTGTGAGATGTGTCTGAATTTCCAGGTATCAAAATATTCAAAGTAAATTTCAGGATGAAAATCATTCTGGTGTAGTGGTTAAGGCACCAGACTACAAACCATGACACCATGAATGCTAGTCCTTCTTAGGCACAAACCAGCTGGTTACCCTAGGGTTGATTGATCTCTCTCTTTCCCCTTTCCATCCTCTCCACCCTGGAAGGAGGCAATGGTGATCCAGTTCTTTTTTTTTTTTTTTTATAAAGTTTTTATTAATTTTGTACAAACAGACAAACATACAAAACATTAAAAACATCTACTCTCATATATACTTCCGGTGTATCGGTTGGTTCATCAGTTTTGTGCATTCATTTTATAGTGTCAATTACAATTATATTGCATAACCACTCATATTGTCAATCCATATTCTAATATTACTAAAAAAAAATAAAAATAAAAAAATCTTTTTCTGACTATACTTTTAATCATTCATGCTTTGCGAGATAACAATACTTCAAACAGTTTATTCTATAATTTATCGTATAATCATAACAAATCAATCCTAAAAACTCTTCATATATATAATATTAATGCTCTATTATTGTATTTTATCATCTAACCATTGATAAAAAAAACCCCAAATTGCATAAAATTGTTTATCTTCTTGTTCTCTAATTTCAAATGTCAATCTACTCATCTCAGCACATTCCAATATTTTCTTAATAATTTCTTCCTGCAATGGTATTTTCTCATTCTTCCAGTTTTTAGCAAATACAATCCTAGCCGCTGTTAATACATTTACAATCAAATATTTCAAGTCTTTATTATATATATCAGGTAAAATTCCCAATAAAAAGATCTCTGG
>BLBF01000063.1:3271053-3294849 GCA_015471245.1 Laticauda colubrina
GGGACGGTTTAGGTCCGTTAGAACCGACCAGAGGCAAAAATATCAGCGGAGATCTCAGAGCCCCGAGATCTCAGCTGTAGCACCGAGACGTAGCTCCGCCTTCCTCATCCAGTTCTGTCGTGTTGCCAAGAAAACTGCAGGGACTTGTCCAGGCAATCATCAAGAATCAAGACTGACATCTAGGCACAATTTTAAAAAAAATAATTATACTTATAAAAATTCCTCTTTACAATTTTTTTTTAAAAGGAACTGGCTTTAAACAAAATAACCTGTCATATGACCTATGTGTGGAAACATAAAAGCAGCCATCAGACATATATCCTGTATCAATTTTCTATCATTAGAAAAGCTGTTATTTATCAGTTAAATATTTGACAATAATTTAATGTCTTGTTATTGGGTGGCTGTTTTTCTTTCTCTCTCTCTCTCTCTCTCTCTCTCTCTCTCTCTCTCTCTCTCTCTCTCTCTCTCTCTCTCTCTCTCTCTCTCTCCTTCTCCCTCTCTCTCTCTCCTTCTCTCTCTCTCTCTGTATTTATTATATTACCTTGTATTGTGATGATCAAAGTTCACCATATTCATTCACCATATATTCAATACACCATCTATTAAGAGGTTCGGGCAGAAATAACTCTTGACATGAATTTCAAGTCAAATTGCTGATATAAGCAGGTAAGAAATTCTTAAGTATATAATCCTATTTTATACAATAGTAGTGACACGCACTCACAATTGGACCATATTCAGGATTTCACATTCTTGTCATGTATTGCACTTCAGCGGTATATTTAATAAACTTTAATTTGCAAATTAGCTGTATGGAGCAATAGAGCCACAGGATTGATCATGGAATTTTAAAAAGTTAAATAAAATAAAGAAATGTACCTCCACATCAAAAAGAAAAAGTGAATTTCATTCCTTGCTTGTCTCCTTTTTCAGAGCCTTCCTTCTCAAATGACCAATAATTTAATTTTTAGTCCCGTCTGATTGAGGAAGTTTTGTCAAATTTTCATCAAATCAATGCCAGTGATTTTCTACTTCCATGCACAGCTATGTTTAATGACTGAAGCATATCCATGAAGTATTTGTTGACTGTATAACTTATGAGGCTGGGCTATATCAGCCTTTTGTTTGTTAAGCATGTGTGGGATGTGTCACTCTCTATATAGCTCCCCATATGGCTAGTGAAGTAACCTTAGTGAAGCAGAGGGAACATGCCATCCTTCCAAAGATACATTTGTGGAATTCGCACATTGGAGTATGTTTTAGTCTGATCTGTTTGGTTTGCGTTAACATGTTGTGTGAATTGAAGCACTGTGATTTGTAAACTCTGGTTTATGGATTATGGTATGCTAGGTGCCCAACCTAGGATAGGATCCTTAACAAATGAAAGTTAAGCAAACAGTATAGGAATATAGAAGGCCAGCCAATATGTTAATCTGGAGGTGTCATGTGCTTGTTAGAGTCAGACTCAGAGGAGTTCCTCCTCAGAGGAGGAACAACCAACAGGGAGTGGAGGTGTGGCTCCTGAAGTTGTGGAGGAGGCTAGGGAAAGGCAGAGGCCAGTTGGGCAGTCAGAGGAAGAACCAGGCCCACCCCCTCTTCATCCTAGGACATGCAGGGAGGAACAGAGCAGGCAACAACTTGGCTTATGAGAGAGGAAGTGGCCATGATCCCCCTCATTGGTTGCAGCTGGGAAGAATAGTATGTAAGAGAGATGGTTAAAACACACCATTGCCAGAAGTAAAGTGTGTGTTATTTTGGGCTGAAGTTATCTTGGTTGATGTCCTTCCAACAGACTGTGCTTTGTTATCTCCTTGAAGTTGGTAATTACTTATCTTGGTCCATTGAGGAAATTCCTTCATTGTAGTTTGTTTTAGTTTTTTATTTCACCTTTATCTGCTCATTAAGTTTGGACTGTACTGCTTTCTTTTGAAGACTATTTTTGAATACCTTTTATCTCCAACTGATAATTATTGAACAGTGGGGCCAAGTTGGAGGTATTAAACGACATTTATTTACGTTTTAGCTTTTGTTACATTTGTGTTACACTCCAGGCCATCACAGGAGAATACATTAAAGTGACTGTGTATCAACATGGCCAGCTGAGAGAGAAATATTAGAAAAGGAACAAACTGTTTCTAAATGCTAAAGCAGAAAGTTTGTGCTTAAAAAGCTGATTCTGTAGATCTGGCATTACTGAGAGCTTCTCTAGGAGATAAATTTCTATTGGGAGATAGATTTACATTTTAGGGGTTTGATGTTGTTTGAGAAAACAGCATTGAAAGCATTACACAATAGCGATGTAAAAACAGAGCCAACATACTGTCAAATTCATATAAAGTCATTTCATTAGTCAAATTAAATCATTAAGAGTTTTAGACCAAGCAAAAGTAAACTCCCTGAAGCGAAAACAGTGTAATCCCAAATGGTTTTTCATCTGACCAAGAGCTTCCCAGGGAACTGATGACAGGTACTCTTCAACTTACCACCACAACTGACCCTAAAATTTATTTTGCTACATGTGACATTTGTTCAGTGAATTTTGCCTCATTTTACGACCTTTCTTGCCACAGTGCTTAAGTGAATCTCTGTAGTTGTTAAGTTAGTAAAACAGTTTTTAAGTGAATCTGACCTTCCTGTTGATTTTGTTTTTCAGAAGGGCACAAAAGGTGACCACATGACCCAGAGACTCCACAACCATCATAAATATGAATCAGTTGCCAAGTGCCTAATTTTTCATCATGTGACCACGGAATGCTGCAATGGTTGTAAGTGTGAAAAATGGCCGTAAGCTACTTTTTCAGTGCTGTTGTAACTTGGTCACTAAAAAAACTCTGTTTGTAAGTTGAGGACTACCTGTACTTTTCCTGGGCTTTCATTCTTCTCCACAGCCATGTTTAAAAATTTCCTTCCAATGCCTATCTTGATGGAAATCCATGCTGCCCTCATTGCCTCTCAGTAACGAGGTCAGGTAGCTGTTTTGCCTCATAGTGGTAATATGGGCATGTTAAGGAAAGTGAATGGTTCTAGCTTCATTTTGGCCTCCCTCCAAACACCTCCAGCTGGTGAGAAACACCCACTGATCACTCCTCTTAATGTAGAATAGGTTGGAGCTAGGAAGGAAGCAAGTTTTAACAGAAATGATTTTTCATTTTTTATACATCTCTTCAAGTGAGCGATATGATTCCAGGTTACAGCATACATACATAGTCATAGTTACATTTCCAGCTTTCTTATTTAGTTTCATATTAAAACATTATCTATTCTATTGATCTTTAAATAAATTTTCACTTCATGTTTTCCATTCATTAATCCAGTAACAAAAACATTTCATCCTATAGCATATTTTCTATTGTGTATGGAACTTGGTAGACTCCAAGTCCCCCATTCTGATTGGCCGAAAAGGCCGTCCTCGGATTGGCCACAAGAGAACCAATCCGATTGGCCTGCTTGATGGCGGGATCACTTAAAGTGGTGTCATTGGCCACAAGCCACGGGCAAGCTACTATAAAAAGGGCTGCCACGGCTTGGGTCTTTGTTCCATTACCATTGCTTTACTGTTCTAAATAAAAGAGTTGTTGGAACCCGGTCTCGCACAACTTATTTCCGGACAGAACACTGGCGATGAAGGTGGGATCGTCATAGAAGAGTGAGAACGAAGCATGCGGCAATCTGAACCGAGCAAGAGAGATGGCCGGTAACAACACGCCGCCCGCACCATTCAATCCTGATGAAGAGGATTGGGAGTCATATATCGATCACTTTCTTATGTTTTTAGAAAGCAACGAGCTGCAGGAGATATCTGACCAAAAGAAGAGGGCTGTCTTCCTTACACACTGCGGTCTGGCTGTCTTTAAAATGGTGAAGGCACTAGCCAAACCAAGAGACATCAAACAGATGACTTGGTCTGAGCTGAACAGAATGCTCCGAGCACATTATGCACCTGTGGTTTCCAACTTGATAAAAAGACATGAGTTCTACAAGAGAGACCAAAGAGACGATGAAACCATTGCAGATTTTGTAGCTGCCCTGAGACACATCAGAGTAGCCTGCGAGTTCCAGAACATGGATGAGGCCATGAGGGACCGCGTGGTCCTTGGGTTGAAGGACGCTACACTTCAGAGTAAGCTGCTGAATAGACCAAACATAACCGCAGCCGAGGTTATTGCAGAAGCCACCGCCGCCGAAGCAGCAAAGAAATCTGCAGCCACCATGCACCAGATGAATTTGATTCCAGACCCGCCAAACCAAGCTAGAGAAAAGAAGACAGAGGGAAGCAAGAAACAGCCCACAGCGACCAACCACTATGAAGATCTCGAGTCCCAGAGTGACACTGAGGACAAAAATGAAGATGTCCATAGACTTCAATCAGATAAGAAATGGTGGGAAAAGAGAAGAAACAGGCGGGAGTTTCAGTGTGCGGGATGCGGAAGCAACCAACCGCGATCTGAATGCAGGTTCCAAGACACAATCTGTAGGGCTTGTAACAAATGGGGGCACATCGAAAGGTCTGCCGAAACAAAAGGAGCTATAATCCTAAAAGATGCGGCAGCACCCACCCCCCCAGAAATGAAGAGAGACAAGCTGGAAGCAGATGGAACCGAAGCAAAAGAACCAGTGACAGAGAGGAAACGCATCAGATGGTAACCATTGGAAATGCCAGGGCAGAAAATGGGAAAAAGGTCCGGGTAGAGGTGAACATCGAGGGGAAGCTCTGTGAGATGGAGGTCGACTCCAGGTCCTTTTTATCTATGGTATCCTGGAATATCATCTGGCACCTGATACCGGACATCAAACAAAGAGAACGACAAAAACAAAGACTAATTTTAAAAGACTACGAGGGAAATTGAATCCCGGTAGTGGGCCTTGGACATTTCCTCGTTGAATTTAAAATTCATGCCGAAATTTTGCCTCTGACCATCGTCGACTGTGATCGCCCTAGGCTGCTAGGGAATGAATGGTTCGTGCCCCTGGGAATCGGGATGACTGAGATAAACCGCATTACTGCAGCAAACTGGGAAGAGAGCCTGTTACAATAATTCCAAGATGTTTTCGACGGGACCCGAGGCAAGTACAAGGGGACCCCAATTTCATTTGACCTAGATCCAAAAATAGCCCCCATCCAGTTAAAAGCCAGACGTGTCCCTTTTGCCTTAAAACCAAAAATTGATGAACAATTAAACAAATTGATAGCAAAGGGGTGTTAGAGCCAATCGACCATGACAGGTGGAAAACACCCATTGTGACTCCCGTAAAACCAGATGGGTCAGTGCACATCTGTGGAGACTATAAGGCTACCCTAAACCATGCGCTCCAACAAAGCGCATAACCAGTACCGGTAGTGCAACACTTATTGCACTCCCTAAAGGGAGGAAAATTTTTTGCGAAGCTTGATCTCGCACAAGATGTGTTCCAAAACCTCATGGAGTGTGTGTTAAATGGAATCAAGGGAGTTGTCCCCTATTTTGATGATGTTCTAGTGTCAGCAAAAAATGCTAACCAACTAGAAAGCAGATTAAGAGAAGTCTTAAGAAGATTTAGAGACGCAGGCCTTAAGGAAAAGCGAGAAAAATGTAATTTAGCAACCAACCAAGTAGAGTTTCTGGGCTACCTAAGAGATGAACAAGGGATACACCCCACCAAAAAAAAGATAAAGGCAATCAAAGATGCACTAGACCTAGGAACAAAACTGACCTTCAAGCATTCCTAGGTCTCATAAATTTTTACAGTGTGTTCCTGCCCCATAAGGCAATCATAGCAGAACCTTTACATCAGTTGTTAGACAAAAAAACTATCTGGAAATGGAGCCACCGGGAACAAGCAGCATTTCAAGGTATCAAAGACCTATAAACATCTAACACCATTTTAATCCAGTATACCAACACCCTGCCTTTGACGGTCACCTATGATGCATCGCCTTTTGGAATCGGTGCCATCCTGAGCCACAAGCTACCAGACAGCAGAGAAGCACTGGTCGCTTTCTATTCAACAACGCTTTCCAAATCAGAATGCAATTACAGCCAACTCGACCGAGAAGCCTTCGCAATCATCACTGGAGTCAAAAGATTCCATGAGTACCTTTATGGCAGTACTTTTTTGATCATCATTGATCACAAACCCCTGCTAGGGATCCTAGCAGGAAACAAGCCAACCCTGAACATTCTGTCACCAAGAATGACAAGGTGGTTTGAATTCCTCGCTGCCTACACTTACACGCTGATCCATCGCCCTGGAAAGACCATCACCCATGCCGATGCCCTGAGCCATGCCCCACTGCCCATCACAGAAGAGGACCCAGCTCCCACCGTCTCCACACTCCAACTCGAGGCCTGGCCGAACCTACCACTAACCACAGCGGATGTCGTGAGAGCCACCGTGAAAGACCCCTTGACAGCTTGCATCCTGAATTGGGTAGGTAAGGGCTGGCCGGAAGAGAACAAAACTGAGACTTTTAAACCATTTCGCACCCGACAGACTGAACTGTTGATCGAGAAGGGCTGTATATTGTGGGGTGACAGGGTAGTGATAACACACAGACTCCAGGAAGATGTTTTGTGCATGTTACAAGAGGGACACCCTGGGAAACTCCCCAGGGCCCATGGTCTAGACTGTATATTGACTTTGCTGGGCCAACAAAAGGCAACACCTTTTTAATAGTTGTGGATGCCTACTCAAACTGGCTAGAAGTCATACCCATGGTTTCTACAACCACTGAGGCAGTGAGGAAACAATTAGACAAACTTTTCACCACGCATGGACTCCCTGATGTATTGGTATCGGACAATGGGCCCCAGTTTACTGCGTTGGCATTTGAGCAGTACTTAGCTGCCCAGGGCATCCGACATGCTTTAACTGCGCCGGCCCATTCAGCTGCGAATGGCAGGGCTGAACGCATGGTTTTGTACACAAAGGAAGGCCTGGATAAAATGGACAAGGGGGACTCGCAAGATTATTAACCCTACAGCACATTACCCCTAGCAGCACTACCAACAAAAGCCCAGCAGAACTCCTAATGGGTAGGAAATTGCGCTCCTACCTCGACAGACTGCACCCCACTTATACCTGAATAAACCCCCTGACTCCTCCAGCAAATGCCACGCATTTGAAATAGGTGACATAGTCGATGCCAAAAACCTTACCGGGGACCCATTATGGCTTCCAGCCACGATCACCCAGATCACAAGCTCCCAGTCTTACCGACTACTCCTAGACGACGGAAGAGAATGGAAGCGGCACATTGACCAGCTTTGTTCTCGCACCCTCGAACGCAATAACACACCAGCGCCTAAAATAATTACTGACCAAAAAACAACCGAGGGGGGGGGAAATACAAAATAATAAAAAAGGGAGAGACGAACCTCCCATAACAAGGCAACAAACACTACACAAAGACTCTCAAATAAATCAAAAAGAGCACTCATGGTTAGATGAACCCCAAAAGAGAAATCCGGGAGCAGGAGAACAAAGTAAGGCCTTCCTGGAAAGAGACAGCCAGGCCAGCTTGACCAACCCAGACAAACCAGGAGGGAGCGGCGGAGTCATCTCAACCGGCCCGAGAGACTCAGGCGGGAGTGGCAAGGTTGACTCACCCTTCCAGGAGATTCCATGGAGAAAGTACAGAGAAACAGTGATCCCGTACGAACCGCTTGAAGACCATGCTGAGACTGAGCTGCGCAGGTCAACCAGGATTCGAAAAAGGCCCACCTACCTGCGTGACTACATGACGCACGTTGGACTGAACCAAAGGGGAAGGGGTGTTGTGTATGGAACTTGTTAGGCTCCAAGTTCTCCATTCTGATTGGCCGAAAAGGTCGTCCTCAGATTGGCCACTAGAGAACCAATCTGATTGACCCGCTTGATGGTGGGAACATTTAAAATGGTGTCATTGGCCACAAGCCGCGGGCAAGCCACTATAAAAAGGGCTGCCGTGGCTTGGGTCGTTCCATTACCATTGCTTTACTGTTCTAAATAAAAGAGTTGGTCTAGCACAACTTGTACACAGCAAACATGTCTGGTGACTGCTATCAATTTTTCACTGCTAAGAATCAGTATTTGTGATGGAGACCATACACGGTCTCGTGCAACTTATTTCCGGATGGAACATTTTCCACTCTTTATCCCCTATTATATTCATTTTCAGCTTACCACCTATTTTAATTCACATATTTTCTTCTTTTACTTTGTTAAGCCTGGGTTCCCCAACCAGGGTTAGGTAGACAAGCTAAACAGAATGTGCAGCGTTAGTCAGATAGGCACACAGATAAATGAGTGAGCTAAGCTTGTATGTTTATTAACATACAGTAAAAATAACAGATACGCTTGTGCTATCAAGAATATATTTTATTCCAGTATAAGTTTATAGCATAGTCAAAAACAGTCCTATATTCATTTACCATGTAGTCAGTCCATTCAGGGATATTCAGTTAGCAAAGTCCATGTAGAATATCCTATTGTCAGTTCACATAAATCAGTCCGTTGTTGTCTCTCCCGTTCGAGCAATGCAGTCTTGCTTCCAAGCAGTAATCAGGGATCATCAAAGCCAGAGAGAGAGCGAGCAAGCTGTAGCCTTGCTACTTTTATATGGTTTTCATAACCACACCCACAGTTGCTATTTTACAGTTAAAGCTGCATACACTAACTATGATTCATAGTTTAGTATTTCACCTAAACCAGTTAGGGTGAACAATGTTATCCCTAACATACTTTCTCAAAGCTGATGTATAGCAAACAAAAAACAAAAATAAAATAAGATTAATACATTCAGGATCCACATGGTATTCCCCCCCAATCTACAATGAATCTTACATTTATTCCAGAGATATTTATAGAACCATTTCATATTTCTTCTTTGTTTCTATTTAGCCAAATTTTGCCTATGGAATTTTATTTAATTTTCATTCATCACCTGGAAGGAGGCAAGTTCTGATAGATGGCTAGACTTACTGGTTGAGACATCTGTCAAAATCAGATTTGGAGAAGGCTGATAGGTAGAGAGGGAGTAGATCAATACAACATGGTCAGCTTTTCTTCAGCTGATCCAGAGGCTGCCAGAGGCTTGGCAAGAGAAATGTGTGCATTGGTAGGGCTTATGGGAGAGAAGCATCCCTTTGCCCACTCAATTTTATTTTTATTACACTACAGCAATTTATGTGCTACTCAGTTTTGCAAAAGCTCTGAATGGGGTTACAAATGATACACACATAAAACAGAGCAATTTTATCAAAAACAAGATCACCCCCCAAAACCTTAATAACAACAGCCACTTACACATGACAGAAAACACTCCTAGCAGAAACAATATACCATCGGTTCTCAAAGGATTTCTGGAAAAGCCAGACTTTGGCAGCTTTCCTAATGTCAGCAGGGTTGGTGCTGACTTAATCTCAAATGGAGAGCTGTTCCTGTGTAGAGGGCAGCTACAGAAAACTCATATGTGCAAATGAAAACAAGTGGATTTTTTTTTTTTAAAAAAAAACCCCATTTCTCTATACTGCTTTTATGACTCCCCTGAGCCTTGACATCCCAGAGAAGTGGGATAGTGACTCTTTATCAGCCAGGGGTTGGGGAGAGCTTGGTTTGAAAGAATGAGTCTCATGAACAAAAGCAGAAACAGCCTGGAAAGCTGTGGAGGGTGTCTACAGCAGCTTAAAAGGGCAGGACAAGAAACAATGGGTGGAAACTAATCTAGGAGAGAAGCAACCTGGAATTAAGGGGAAACTTCTTAACACTGAGAACAATTAACCAATGGAATGGCTTGCCCTCAGAAGTTGTGAGGGCTTCATCACTGGAGGTTTTTAAGAATAGACTGGACAGCTACTTGACTGAAATTGTACAGGATTTACTGTGTGAGCAGGGAGCTAGATGAGAACACCTTGAAAGTCCTTTCCAGTTCTATTCAATTCTAAAATGGCCAATGGGAGGTGGGAGGATTCCAGTCGGACCAAGACATGTATCACATCATCCGTGAGATGCTCTAGATCAGGAGTCACCAACCTTTTGGACCTCAGGGACCACCAAACTCATAATTTTAAATCCCAGGGACCACTAACTGGTTCTCTGAGCTTGGCCTAATTTGTGGGTGTGGCTTGGTGGTTATGTTTCTGGCTGGGCATCGCTTGTAAATATTATAAATATTTATATAAATATTGAATTTTTTTATTAAAAAAGAGCAACTTTTACCCAAAATCAGGCAAAGCAGGCAGGCAGATTGAATTGCTCACAGAATCAGTCCATGATATATCTATCTGCCATCAGCTAGCTCAGTCTGTCACATCAAATTTGCTTGCTGTGAGTCTGCACTGAATAATAGAATCTTCATTCCTAAGGGAGGTTCAATAGCAGGACCAAAGATCTAAAGACTAGCTAGAAAGCAAGAAATCCAACCATTTTCTGCTTCCTAGCTAATCTAAATTTCCCAGCACAGCAGAACAGATGATGGTCGGAAAAAGGAAAAATAGCAATTTAGCAGGCAAGTTTGCCAGGTAAGGAGTGAGTGGGTGGGGAAGGTTCCCGCAGGCGCAGCCTTGTATTTCTGCGCAGCCTGGATTAATTGCTTTGACAGGGTGTGCTGTAGGAGTGAGATATCTCTGCAGCCCACCAAAATTTTCTCACGGGCAACTGCTGCTCTAAATCATAATCAAATGTGTGTTGGAGAAAGACAAACATTACTTTTTAAACTGGAATCTACAGGGCAGATTTAAGCTGCCTGTTCAATGGCCTGGGGAAGAGGCAAAGATGATGTCATGAAGCCATGTCCCTAAAAATTGTCACTTGATAGTGAAATGGGTGACATATACATTTAAGAAACTAATTAATTAAAAATAAAAATTAATTTGTGAAGCATCTTTATGCAACAGTTAGGGAACAAGAGGATTAAGCTCTTTATCTTGAACTTCTGTTGAGGAAACATCTAGAGCAGGACTCATGCCTCACAGCTGCATCACATGGCATATCTGTTCTATATGGAACTTGGTATGTTCCAAGTCCCTCGTTCTGATTGGCCGAAAAGGCTACTTACGGAGTGGTTGATAAAGAACCAATCCGGGAAGCCACCAAACGACGGGAACAATTAAATAAGTATCATTGGCCACAAGCCGCAGGCAAAGCCGCTATATAAAGGGCTGCTGCGGCTTGGGCTACGTTCCGTATCTTTGCCTTGCAGGTTTAAATAAAATAGCTGTTGTTTGGAACCCGGTCTCACGCGCTTCTTTCCGGGCAGAACACTGGCGACAAAGGTGGGATTGTCGTAGAAGGTGAGACCGAAGCACACGGTGATCTGAACTGAGCGAGAGAGATGGCCTGTAACAGTGCACCACCCGCACCATTCAATCCTAATGAGGAGGATTGGGAATCATATATTGATTGCTTTCTTATGTTCTTAAAAAGCAATGAAATGGAAGAAATCTCAGACCAAAGGAAGAGAGCTGTCTTCCTTACACACTGCGGACCGGCCGTCTTTAAAATGGCGAAGGCGCTGGTGAAACTCAGAGATGTCAAACAGATGACTTGGTCCGACCTGAATCGAATGCTCCAAGCACACTACGCACCGGTAGTCTCAAATTTAATAAAAAGGCACAAATTCTATAAGAGGGACCAGAAGGAGGATGAAACTATAGGAGATTTTGTAGCAGCCTTGAGACACATCAGAGGAACCTGTGAGTACCAGAACATGGATGAGGCAATGAGGGACCGCGTGGTCCTCGGCCTGAAGGACACTACCCTTCAGAGCAAACTCCTGAATAGGCCAAACATAACCCTGGCTGAGGCCATTGCAGATGCAACCTCCACCGAAGCAGCAAAGAAGTCAGCAGCCACCATGCGGCAAAGGAACACAATTCCAGACCTGCCAACCCAACCCAGAGAGAAGAAAGCAGAGGAAAGAAAGAAACAGCCCACAGTGACAGCCCACTATGAAGACATTGAATCCCAGAATGATACCGAGGACGACAATGAAGATGTCCATAGACTCCATTCAGATAAAAAATAGTGCGGAAAGAGGAGAAATCAGCAGGAATTTCAATGTGTGGGCTGCAGAGGAAATCACCCACGAGCTGAATGCAGGCTCCTCGACGCAATATGCCAGGCTTGTAATAAGAGGGGGCACATCGAAAGGGTCTGCTGCAACAAAAAGAGCTATAGTCCAAAATGACGCAGCAGCACCCCCCCCAGACATGAAGAAAGACAAGCCGGCAGTTGATGGAACCGTAACAAGAGAACCGGTGACAGGGAAGAAACTCATCAGACAGTCACCATCAGCAATACCAGGGTGGAGAGTGGAAAGAAGTTTTGGATAGAGGTGAGCATCGAGGGGAGACCCTGTGAGATGGAAGTCGACTCAGGGTCGTTCCTATCTATGGTATCCTGGAATACCATCCGGCGCCTGATACCGAACATTAAACAGAGAGAACTACAGAAAAAAAGACTAGTGTAAAAGACTACCAGGGAAATTGAATTCCAGTACTAGACCTTGGACATTTTCTAGTCAAATTTAAAAACCACACCGAAATCTTGCCTCTGATCATCGTCGACCACGACCGCCCTAGCCTGTTAGGGATTGAATGGTTCACGCCCCTGGGAATCGGGATGACGGATATCAACCACATCGCTACAACCAACTGGGAGGAGAGCCTGCTCCAAAAATTCCAAGATGTTTTCGATGGGACTCTAGGTAAGTACAAGGGGTCCCCAATTTCATTTAGCCTAGACCTGAAAATAGCGCCCATCCGTTTAAAGGCCAGACTCATCCCATTTGTGTTGAAACCAAAAATTGATGAGCAACCAATGTTCTCTCTAAGCTGCGCGCGTGCGCAATTGCGCAATATTGTTATGGTCTCCGCGCACAGATATTTTGCGCTACGCACAAAAAATAGAAATCCCACCTGAAGTGAAAATAAAATAAATAATAAATAAATAAATAAATAAACATCTATAACTATTCAGTCTGTGGCTGTGCTATTTTGGAATGTGATTCAATGAGTGAGGAAGGGGTGACTGGTTGCTCCAGCCAATGATGTGATTCACATACGTACTGACGCACTGAATTGATGTGATTGACAATGACAATGTCATTATGTGCCTCCCGCCACGTTTTTAGCTAGCCAAATGGTGACTAAAGAGAAGACACGTGTAGGCTGCTTTTGTTTAAACCTTTATATAACAATGGCAAAACGAACGGGCATCGACACATCCCCTCACGAAGCCAAAGTTAAAAAGAAATGCAGTTCTTTTAAGGTGGAATGGCTGTTTGAGTTTGTGCAAACAGAAGAAAAAAATGTGAAACTGGGTGATATTTTTTCTTTTTCGAGCAAGAAAGGTCTGCTCTGCAAAACATGTTGTGAAGCCAAAGTAGCAAGCGAGTTTTCAGAAGGAAAAGTGTGGACAGAATGGAAACTGGACTACCTCAAGTGTCACATTCAGCACAAAAGTCATTTGAAAGTGGTTGAAATTGTATGCAGATGTAAAATGGGAATGGGGATCGGTACCTTGTTGGGGGAAAGTGCCAAAGACCGAGAGAAGAGGAACGAGCTATCACTCGTAAAGAAATCCAACCCAGAGCAAGTTAAAGTTCTCATTGACAATATTCTGCTAGCCATCAACATGAATGCATCTATGCTGTTGGTTCAACAAATTCACAGTCACATGGCAAAGTATATGAGTATGCCAGAAAGCTGGCGTAGCAAAAATTATGCCTTTGAATTTTGAATTCAGTAAATCACAAGGTGCAGAATGAGATGGTGTGTAGTGTTAAAAATGCACCTTGGCACACCCTCATCGTAGATGAGAGCACAGACATAACAGTGCACAAAATGCTGGTCCTGTATTTTAAATACAGGGAGGAAAATAACATTAACCATAAAACTGTGTTTGGCGGCATCATTCAGCTGTCAGCCTGCACTGCTAAGGATATTGTGCAAACAATAATTCAGTTGTACACCAAGCATGAACTGGACCTGCAGAGAATGGTGATGCTGACCTCCGATGGTGCCTCAGTAATGCTAGGAAAACACAACGGAGTTGCAGCTTTATTAAATTGGAAAATATCACACCTAACTGAACAACACTGTGTGGCCCATAGAGAGGACTTGGGCATTGATGATGCATGGAAAGATGTACGTTTGATGCGTGATGTGGAAACTTTTCTTAGAACAGTTTATTCCATTTTTTCAAGATCCACTGTAAAGAGGGGAAAACTTGAAGACCTCACAAAGATTATGGATGAGGATACATTGTCATTCAGGCCTCTGAACGAAGTGCGATTGATGTCGCGGCACCAAGTTGTGAATGCTGTTCTTAGGAACTACTCTGTGCTGGAAGAATACTGCAAGAGAGAATCCAGCGATGACAGAGATCCAGTGGCAAATTACTGTTACAAAAAGCTGACTGATTCAAAGTTCAAGGTTACTCTCATTGCTCTGGGAGATGTTTTGGATGAGCTAGCACACCTCTGTCTTTCTTTTCAAAGACACAACCTGACTGTGATGGAAGGGCACTGCTTTGCAAGAGCAAAGATTGAGAAGTTGCATTCCCAATACTTGACAGATGAAAAGGATGTTCAGTGGAGTGACCGTGTCAAAGAGGCAATGAGGGCCTCATCTGCTGATGGAGAAACACCAGTGAGATTACTCATTTTATTGGTAAGCTCTGTGATCACTTGGATGCTCGTTTTCCAGAGGATGAATTAAAGGAGTGGTCTGCCTTTGACATTGAAGCATTGAGCTCAGACATCAGTTTTGACTATGGAACAGCAGGTGTTGCCACACTGGCAAAGAAGTATGAGGCCATTCTTCATCACCCACATTCTGAAGAGGTCATTAACAGTGAATATGTTGAATTCAAGTACATAATGAGGCAAAAACTTAAACAAGGGTCAATCAGCACATTCTCAGATATGGTGGCTGCAACACTAAAATGTGAGGAGCTAAAAAACATCCCTCAGATGGTGGATATTTGTGCTACATTTCAAGCATCCAGTGCAGATTGTGAAAGAGGCTTTAGTTTAATGAATCGTACCAAAACAGCATCCAGAAATCGCCTTGGAGTGGCACATTTGGATCAGCTGATGTGCATAAAGTCAAAGCTACAAGCAGATGAGGCCATCAACCTGGACAACGTGTACAAACACTGGAGATATGAGAAAAACAGACGGGAATGTTAAGGTGAATATTAATTTTTCAATCAGATTTGTGCTCATCTAGTCTCATTTATTTAGAATTTTCATTTATAGATGTTGATCATTAAATACTGTAGTTTCTGAGTAGTAGCTAACAGTTGTGTCATTGTCTACTTTATTTTGCAGACAAAGAGTTACAGGACTGTCTCCCAGACCACAAGACCCTCTCTCCCAGTGGACAGCACGATTCTCTTCCAGATCACAGTAGGAGGACTTTCTCTCCCCCAATGGATGGACTACAGAACCCTCTTCCAGACCACAGTAAGACTCTCTCTCAGTCTTAACCAATGGACAGCAAAACTCTCTACCAGACCACACAGTAGGACCGTCTCAGGCTCTCACCCAGAAAGAGCTTCACACACTGACATTTCAAACTGGTACTTGTAATACAAGTCAGAGCTTCACAATGAAAATTGAGTTTATAGTTGGCTTGGTTGGCCATTTATGTTTTGCTGTAATTAAAAACAAACATTCATACTTCGAATAGTGTTATCATAGTACACAGGTTAACAAGTATGTTGTCCTTTTCATTGTAAGCTTGGTAAAGCACTTAATTAAAAGAATTCTAACAGAAATATAAATGCTGTATTTTGTTTCTTTTAATAAATCGTGCTACTTGGATGGATGCGATACTGGCCTGACCACAGTGCACACGTCTGATGTTGCTCACAGTGGTCCAAAGGACTGCTCAAGGAGTTGATATGTTTGCTTAGACACATAGAAAATTAGAGGGAACGTTGCGAGCAACTGAATAAATTAATAGCTCAAGGGGTTTTAGAGCCAATCGACCATGCCAGGTGGGAAACCCCTATTGTCACACCGGTGAAGCCAGATGGGTCAGTGCGCATCTGCAGAGACTATAAGGCAACCCTGAACCATGCGCTCCAATAAAGCGCATACCCAGTGCCGGTAGTGCAACATTTACTGCACTCGCTAGGGAGAGGAAATTTTTTTGCAAAGCTTGACCTTGCACAGGCCTATCAACAACTACCTGTTGACCCCATTATGACAGAGGCACAGACTATTGTAACACATAGAGGGGCATTCAAGTGTAACCACCTCCAATTCGGTGTTGGCGTTGCCCCAGGCGTGTTCCAAAGCCTCATGGAAAAAAGCCTGCGTGTTCCAAAGCCTGCTAAATGGAATCAAAGGTGTCGTTCCCTACTTCGACGATGTACTGGTCTCAGCAAAAAATGCCAACCAGCTGGAGACTAGATTAAGAGAAGTCTTAACAAGATTTAGGAAATCAGGCCTCAAAGTAAAAAAGGAAAAGTATGAATTAGCCACTAACCAGGTTGAGTTTTTGGGCTATTTAATCGATGAACAAGGCATTCATCCCACTGAAAAAAAAGTGAAGGCTATCAAAGACGCTCCCAGGCCCAGGAACAAAACTAACCTTCAAGCATTCCTAGGTCTCATAAATTTTTACAATGTGTTCCTGCCCCATAAGGCAACAATAGCAGAACCCCTACATCGACTGCTAGATAAAAAGCCACTTGGACATGGGCCACCTGGAACAGAAAGCCTTCCAAGGTATCAAGGACCTATTAACGTCAGACACCATTCTCATCCAGTTTAGCAATACCCTGCCTTTGACGGTCATCTGTGATGCCTCGCCTTTTGGGGTCAGTGCCATCCTGAGCCACCAGCTACCAGATGGCAGAGAGGCACCAGTTGCCTTTTCCTCCAAGCCGCTCTCCAAGTCGGAATGAAAATACAGTCAACTCGATAGAGAAGCCCTCGCAATCATTGCCGGAGTCAAAAGATTCCATGAGTACCTTTCTGGTAGAACTTTTTCTACAATAACCGATCACAAGCCCCTTCTTGGAATCCTAGCAGGCAGCAAGCCAACCCCGAACATTCTGTCACCTAGAATGATGAGGTGGTCTGAATTCCTCGCTGCCTACACCTATACGCTGTTGCACCAACCCGGCAAAGCCATCACACAGGCCGATGCCCTGAGCCGTTCCCCGCTGCCCATCACAGAAGATGACCCTGCTCCAACCACCTCCACATTTCAGCTTGAGACCTGCCTGGAGCTACCACTGATTGCAGCCGACGTTGTGAGAGCCACAACCAAAGATCCTTTGACAGCGCGCATATTGAACTGGGTAGGTAAAGGCTGGCCAGATGAGAACAAAACTGAGACTTTGAAACCCTTCCATACCAGACAGACCGAACTGTCTATAGAAAAGGTATGCATTTTATGGGGTGACAGGGTGGTGATTCCAAGCAGTCTCCAGGAAGATGTTCTGGGCATGTTGCATGAGGGATACCCGGGCATAGTCAAAATGAAAGCCCTGGCCAGGAGTTACGTCTGGTGGCCAGGGCTGGACAAAGACATTGAACGCTGGGTTGCAACATTCCATGACTGTCAAAAATCGAGGCCTACCCCCCCACAGGCACTAATAAGAGACTGGAAAACTCCCCGGGGTCCATGGTCTAGAGTACATATTGACTTTGCTGGGCCAATGAAGGGAAACACTTTTTTGATTGTGGTTGATGCATACTCGAACTGGTTGGAAGTCATCCTCATGGCTTCCACAACCACTGAAGCTGTAATGAAACAGCTAAACAAACTATTTGTGACACATGGGCTACTTGATGTACTGGTTTCAGATAAAGGTCCCCAATTTACAGCCTTGCAATTCGAACAATATCTGGCTGCCCAGGGTATCTGACATGCCTTAACTGCGCCGGCCCATCCAGCTGCAAACGGCAGGGCTGAATGCATGGTTCGGTACGCTAAAGAGGGACTAGACAGAATGGACAAGGGGGACGTGTAGGACAAACTAAGCCGACTACTAACCTGCAGCATATTACCCCTAGCAGCACAACCAATAAAAGCCCAGCAGAACTTCTAATGGGTAGGAAACTACATTCCTACCTGGACAGATTGCACCCACTTACACTTGGGACAAACCCCCCAATTCCTCCAGCAAATACTGTACGTTTGAACTTGGCAACCTTGTCTATGCATAAAACCTCACCGGGGACCCATTGTGGCTTCCAGTCACCATCACCCAAATAACACGCCCCCGGTCCTACCGACTACTTTTAGACGACGGTAGGGAATGGAAGCGGCACATAGACCAGTTTCGTTCCTGCAACCTCAAACGAAAAAACACCACAGAATCAAAAATAAATACCGACTATAAAACAACCAAGGGGGGGGGGAAGTACAAATAAATAAAAAAGGGAGAGACAAACCTCCCATAACAAGACAACAAACTATGCAAAAAGACAACCTAACCAAACAAAAAGAGCATTCATGGTTAGATGAACCCCAAGAAAGAAGTCCGGGAGCAGGAGAGCGAAGTGAGGCCTTCCTGGAAGGAGGCAGCCAGGCCAGCTCAACCAACCCGGTCAAACCAGGTGGTAGCGGCGGAGCCATCTCAACCGGCCCGAGAAACTCAGGCGGGAGTGGCAAGGCTGACTCACCCTTCCAGGAGGCTCCATGGAGAAGGTCGAGAGAAGCAGCGATCCCGTGTGAACTGCTTGAAGACCAAAACAAGACTGAGCGTGCAGGTCAACTAGGACTTGAAAAAAACCCACCTACCTGCATGACTACGTCACCCACATTGGACTAAACTAAAGGGGGAGGGGTGTTCTCTATGGAACATGGTAGGTTCCAAGTCCCTTGTTCTGATTGGCTGAAAAGGCCACTTATAGATTGGTTGATTAAGAACCAATCCAGGAAGCCGCCAAACGGCGGGAACAGTTAAATGAGTGTCATTGGCCACAAGCCACAGGCAAAGCCACTTTATAAAGGGCTGCCATAGCTTGTGCTACGTTCCACATCTTTTGCCTTGCGAGTTTAAATAAAATAATTGTTGTTTGGAACCCGGTCTCACGCGCTTCTTTCCGGACGGAACAGTATCGGGACTTTTTTTCCCCTTCGCTAAACCAGGCATAGGTGTGGCCAGGACGTGACACATCTGGCCCATGGGCTGGGAGTTTGACAGTTCTGATCTAGAGGGAGCATTATGCTTCTCAGTAAGTTTCCTACTAGGAGTTGATAAAGCCACAGAACAAAGCAGGTGAACAAGCACTCTATTCATCACCTCCATGTGCTCTTTCTATTCACACATAATTTTAAAACTAAAATCGGAAATCTTTGGGGCAGGTAGAGGGAAAATAGTTGTGTTTGGCTTGGGGATGTTAGCCCTTCTCTACGCAGAAGTGATCTGTTTTCCAGTATTGCACACCTGGAGTGGAATGTGTTGCAGACTGTGTGGTTGCTTGAACATACACTAGAAGTTGTGGTCTTCCTGGAAGGAGCTTCCATTTACAATATGTTCATGTTTATCTCAAACTACTGGGTGGGTAGGAGTTTGGAAGACAGAGGGGTAACAATATTGGGGTTATCCAAAGCTGTTTATGAACCAGATATAGAACCTTTGAAGACCACGTCAGACCTGCAATCTAGAGACTACCCTGGGCTTCTTTTGTACAGGTAAATCTTCTATCACTTTTTTTCAACTGTCCTCAGAGAAAAAGTGGATTTTAAAATAATGCCCCTTGTAGCCTTGGTACTACTTAGTGCCTAAATTACAGTCCTTCCCCCCTGACCTTATTTTCTGAGACCTGTCTCCATCTATTGTTCAGTCATTCTTTTCAGAGTTTCCAAAATTATCCTTTTGAGGTTTTTCTGTTTTGTTATTTCTTACTGCTTGCTATACTATATCTCACCCCTGCTGATGGAGAAGGAACAGGGCTGTTAGTTCCAAACCAAGGCTTTGATTTGGATAATTAATAACATTGTTTCGATCTTCATCTTACCAGAAGAAAATTAAGATCCATCTTTTCATTTATACTGCTAACATTTGTTTTCCTTTCTATTTCCAGCATGCATTTCCAGTGACATCTTGTTAATCCAATTGCTCTAATTAGGATTTCTCCTTATGTTTAATGAGAATTATGTTATGCTATCTATATTTGCTTTGTATCATCTCTTTCTCACATTTTCTTTCTCTCCCCACCCCATCTTCTATTTTGGTTACATATTTTGGTGTGGATTTGTAAATGTGGAGAAGAAAACCTTGAGTTATGAAAATATCATAACTCAAAATATCATAATATCAAAATAAGCAAATCAAAATAAGTTGGTTTTTTTCTTTAGGGGCAAGAAGGAGTTCCAGCAGAAAGCTTTCAAGCTCTTTAGGGGTAGTGAAATTTCTCTGCTTATGGCAAATAAGCTAGACAGTTTAATTTGCAAGCTTTCTTTCCCTTAAGTCTTATTTTTAGCGATTCAGAGCTTGGCCTGCACAAATCAGGTTAAGCGGTACATTACAAGGTAACTGGCTGACCTTGAAGCCATCCGTTTTTGAAGGAGAGGTGACAAAGGGTTTGGCAAACAGAATTTATGTCCCTCTGGGGAGCCCAGAAGGTGCACATGAGCATAAATATAATGTGGAAACGGGAACAGGAATCACTGATAGTTCTGAAAGATAAGGCTGGCTTGGGCCTGTGCCTCAGAGCAAGTAGGTCAAAAAATGATAAGTATCATCTCCTGCAAGAAATACAATTCAAAATCTGGTTTGGATGGGATGAGATGACAATTGGGACTTCATCAAAGAGATAAAAAAATTATCTCCATTATGCCAACAAGGCTGCTGAGCAAGTGGGAAACTGAGCATAGATTATGAGGCAGGGAAGGTTCTGAGGCAGAAATCAAAGGATGATGGGATAGGTCACTGGAGACCAATTCTTGCTAAGCACAGTGCTAAAGCAGCCAGAAGCCCATGTGCTGGCTGGAGCACAGCACTTATTGGAGTCATTTCACTCCAAATGTGCTATTCCTACAGTTACAATTATCTACTGCTGGGCTGGATTTAAAGGGAAAGAGAGACAGAAAGGCCGGATAGATGGAGAGCATCCCTACTGCTATGCCAGAACTGGGGGTGCACTCCTTCTGCCAGCTGGCTTACAATATTGGCAGTGTTTAATCAAAACAGCAGTGCCAATAATTGCCAACCTCATTTGGAGGAGATGTGAGTTCGGTATCAAATCTTCCCCACCATACATCCATGAAGCATGGGTGGACAGAGATTGTTCCCACTGACTTTATACCCTAGTATATGAATGTACCGTTAGCAGAACATGTCGCATTGATACACACACAAGTATTCATATATATTAGGGAGACAAAAATTGTCCCATCATGGAAGAGTGTACCTACATATCTGAACAACACTTTTACATAATTGGCTTAGCAGGTAGACATCAGGAGGTATAGCCAATAAGCACACCAAAGTCAGTGAATGATCCAACTTTCCAATCATATAGTGGGAAGCATTGTACAAGTGGACATGTGAACAGCCAAACCAACCAAACCAAACTTTTCTATGGTAGGGAGGCAATAATTGACTGTATAGCAGACAGTTGCATTTATGTGGTCCCGCTAGAAGCTGTTTTTAGCAAATAACATTCAATTCATGATAATATGACTCAGGATCATGAGATAGGATTCCCCACTTTGCAATAGGCATTTAACCAGGGGTGTCCACTGTGACAGTCATTAGTTTTAAAATGGTGGGTATGACTGGAAGATCAAAGTCTCACACCTTTTTACACTTTCTAAAAGGGACAGTGATTTGATTGTCATGGAATCAGAAATGCCCTCTCATACAGGTAGAAACTCAGTTGCCATAATGTGATGTCACTGGAACTGAATCATCCTGTTCTCTACATTAGGGCCTTCAAATACACCTTTCACTTTTAATCGTGAAGGCTAGCAACAGAATGCAAATCTGCCCATTTTGAACTATGGTGACTTCAAAATCCTGATGTATGTTGTGACAACAACTCTGTCCCTTTAGAATTTGCACTATAATATTGCACAGAGGTATATAAGCAACATGTCTTGCATTCAGAGGTGGTATTCAGCAGGTTCTGACCAGTTCTAGAGAACTGGTAGCGGAAATTTTGAGTAGTTCAAAAAACTGGCAAATAGCATCTCTGACTGGCCCCTCCCCCATCTATTCTTTGCCTTCTGAGACCCAGCTGATTGGGATCTTCTTTGGTTGCCCTGTACAGGAGAACAGAGCTGGAAAGCAGGTTAGTGGGATGGGGAGGAAATGAGGATTTTGCAGTAACCTTTAGGGGTGGGATTCTACTGGTTCTATCTGGTTTGATAGAACCCCTTGTTAACTTTCTGAGCAGTTCAGAGAACCAGTACTTAGAAGCAATCTCCTTTTGTTTTTTTTCCCACCCTTCTTATATTCTTGCCAGACAGCCTAGACTTCCTGTTTCCGAAGCTTTTGGTTTTCTTAAAGAGGAAGGATTGTTTCAAGATTTTTATACTACTGTTGGGAGGAAATCCTTCCCTGGACAATCAGCACTTTGAAGAAATAGTTGAATAATGAAACAAAGCTTTTAGTGACAGGGAACCAGGATGAGTGACATTCAGCAAGGCTTCTTTGCTAGCTAGAAAGATTGAGATTCAAACGTGAGTTTACATACCCTTTCGAGTTTTAGTCTAAAACTGGTTTTTGGTGAAGGTTAATTTTGTACTTAGTGACATTTAAACATGAGTTTATTGTGTTTATTGATGGGATAATTTCCCTATTCAGCTTCAACAAGCAAGAGCTACTGTTGTGATTTCATTATTTGTATTGTGCTTGAATTTTTTCCTGCCTCATCGTTTCTTTTTCTATCTGGGGAGAGGGTCTTTCTGACTGCTTTAGTACTATCAGGCATTGTCCTTTGGGGGTATACTTCCAAGAGGCAGGGTGCAAGCTTGGCACTGATTTTTTTTATTGCCTTTCTGGGGGGGCATGTGACCTTTCCTTAAATCTGGATGATTTCCTTAGGATATCTTTTGAGGTGAGTGAGACCAGCTGGTATTTTTAAGTGGTGCAAATAGATCTAAAGGCCCTGTCACACTGCCCAACGGATGCAAAACGTTTGTAAAAAGGACACAGCGGACAAGAAAAATGTTCCATCCATTGTTATCCGCTCTCAAAAGGGGTGAAAATTTGCATAACCAGAGCGGATAACACGGAAAGGAATGGACGGGGGGAGGACGCAGGGCGGATGGAAAACGGATGCAGAGTGGAAGCCTAGCGGATGGAAGCAGATGGGAGTGGATGGCACATCTGCTAGGCTGCCGGGGGACCTCAGCAAAGCGGACGCGGAATGGATACAGCAGATGCAGAGCGGACGCCGAGCGGATGAAGCGGATGCACAGTGGATGCACAACGGATGAAGCGGATGCACAGCAGAAGCCTAGTGGATGCCTGGCATTAATTGCGCATGCGGGGGAGATTTATTGCATCAGCCCCGTGGATATAAAGGGAAGCAGCTTGGAAGCAGGTCACCATTCAGAGGAAAGACCTGCTGCCAGACGCTTTGAGTGCCTTGCCTGCCTGCCATCCTGCCAGCCTTGCTGCCTGCCTTGCTGCTTGCCATCCTGCCAGCCTTGGTGCCTGCCTCCCTGCCAGCCTTGCTGCCTGCCTTGGTGCCTGCCTCCCTGCCAGCCTCGGTGCCTGCCTCCCTGCCAGCCTTGCTGCCCTTTCAGCCTTGGTGCCTGCCTGCCTGCCAGCCTTCCTGCCAGCCTCCCTGCCAGCCTTGGTGCCTGCCTCCCTGCCAGCCTTGGTGCCTGCCTCCCTGCCAGCCTTGGTGCC
>BLBF01000063.1:3294859-3317811 GCA_015471245.1 Laticauda colubrina
GCCTCCCTGCCAGCCTTGGTGCCTGCCTCCCTGCCAGCCTTGGTGCCCTTTCAGCCTTGGTGCCTGCCTGCCTGCCAGCCTTCCTGCCAGCCTCCCTGCCAGCCAGCAACCCCACAAACATGGGGAAAAAGAGGAAGCCTCAGCCATCTGCTGCAAGAAGGACAGGGCCACCCTCCCGCCCCCTGGCCCTCACTCTGCTTCTGCTGGGGCTTCTGTAGCACGGGCTCGCTCTTCTGCGGCTGGGGCTTCTGCTGCTTCTGCTTCTGGAGGAGCTGATGATGCTGCTTCTGGTGGTGGTGATTCTGCTCGTGCTTACTCTGCTGATGCTGCTTCTGGCGGTGGTGCTTCTGCTGGTGCTTACTCTGCTGATGCTGCTCCTGGCGGTGGTGCTTCTGCTGGTGCTTACTCTGCTGAAGCTGCTCCTCGTCCTGCTGGTCCTGCTGGTCCTGCTCGTGCTCCTGGACTTGCTCATCCTGCTCGTGCTCCTGGTCTTGCTCGTCCTGCTCATCCTGCTCGTCCTGCTCGTGCTCCTGGTCCTGCTCGTGCTCCTGGTCCTGCTCATGCTCCTGGTTCTGCTCGTGCTCCTGATCCTGCTCGTGCTGCTGCTGCTGCTGCTGCTGATGATGATGATGATCCTGCTGGTGCTGCTGCTGCTGATGATGCTGCTGCTGCTGATTATGATCCTGCTGCTGCTGCTGCTGCTGCTGCTGGTGGTGGTGTGGAGGAGCAGCCCCTACAAACTGGAAGCCCCTCTGATGAGGGCCCATCTGGTCCTGGCAAAGGGAGGAAGAGGCATATGCAGGAACAGGAGAGGAGGCAACACTCCATTGAGGAGGAACATGAGGATGAGGTGCTGGAGTGGCTGAGAGACAATGACTATCTGTGGCAGAAGGGACACTGGCTGTACAGGGACACCAAAAGGAAGCAGGCTGCTTGGAGAGAGAAGGCAGAGAGTCTGGGCTACACATCGGAGGTGCTCCTCGGCTGGTGGAAACATATACACACCTGGTATGGGAAGCTGCACCTCAAGAAATCTGGCCAGGCCACGGTTAAGCTGACGGACAGAGAGACCTATGTCATGGCCAGGTGCAGCTTCCTGGAGGGTGAGATCCACCACCGAGGAGCAGCAGCAGCAGCCTCTCTCACAACCCTCTCTCTCCAGCAACCTGCTGAGAGCCAGTCTCTTCCAGTTCCTGTCTCCAGGCAGGTTTCTGTGGAGCGTGCCACGGCGGAGAACCCGTGGACAGGTGTTTTAACCATGGTGGAGCGTGTGGTGGATTCCCTGGTGCAGTGGGAGAAAGGAGATGGCACTTCCACCACAGCCCTACCCGCATCCACCCACAGCTCAACCTCCACAGAAAGGCAGAGAGCCAGACAGGAGGGACAGAGCCACACTGTCCTGCTGGAGATCAGGGACACCATCCATAGCAGCATAGATGTCCTCTCTCAGCTGGTCCACACCGACTCCTCATCCTCCAACCACAAGCCCTTCCTCACCTATGTCAACCAGACCCTCATGGACATGGCGGAACCCCAGTACCAAGTGGTGAAGGACCAGATCACCGAGCTGCTTCACAACCCTCCAGACCCAGAGAAACCTGCTCCCACCCAGTCCAGGTCTGCTCCTCCACCCCAGGTGATGTCCCTCCCATTCCAAGGCTTCCCACAGGTCCTCACCTACCAGGGCTATGGCTACCAGGAGGTCCAGCAGCACGGGCAGCAGCCCTTCCCAGTCCAGGCACAGAGTCATCGGACGACACCATTGCCACCGGTTCCACCAACGACAGCGATGCCACCCACGCCACCGATGCCACCAATGCCAGTTCTCACCCAGCTGCAGATCAGACAGCCCCAGTACACTGTTCCTTCCCCCACCCCACAGCCAAGCCTGGCCTCAGTACATCTGTCATCAGTACTGGGGCTGACACCACATGGCATGGAGGAAGGAGCTCTCAACATCACGGGGCTGAGCCAGCTGTCTGAGAGCTTCCTCAACACACCGTCACCTGTTGTCCTCTCGGGGCCAGGCACCCCAGTGGCGCTTCAGACCAGCACTCCAGCAGCAGCCACCTCCGCAGCACCTGGACCCTTCACCCCTGAGACTGGACACACCTCCGAGTGACCAAGAGGAGTGCCAGAGACTGGGTGGCTACCTGTAGTCTTTATTTGGACACTTGACTTGGGTCATTTTTCTTTTACAGCTTGTGATTAATAAAGTTTATCTTTGCTTCACACACTTGCTTCATTTATTTTTTTCAATAAAGTCTTGGTGGAAACTTTTAGAAATGGTTTAAGCCTTTGCATGCTTGTGGGATGGGTAAAGATAGCAGTGGGATGGTCAGGGATACCTTTGGGATGGGTAAGGATAGCAGTGGGATGGGCAGGGATACCTTTGGGATGGGTAATAGCTGTGGGATGGGCAGGGATACCTTTGGGATGGATAATAGCTGTGGGATAGATAAACCTCCAGTGCAAGTATAGTGGGACTGTATGGTCCCCTCCCAGCTGCCACACCTATGGCCCTTCATTATAAATACTAATGTAAGCATTGATCCACACATTTGAACATAAACACAACTCTTTATTAAACGCCCTGTTCATTGTAGGCCCACCCAACATACATGGCCCAATCTCATCAGTGTGATGAGACAGGCTCAAGGAAGCATCCATTAAGCATCTATCATCCTGTCTTGCCACTCCACTGCTCCAGCTGGGAAGTTGCACCAGTGTCTCAGGAGGTTGCGCTGCTTCTTCCCTTCACGTGAGGCTCTATTGGGGCCTTGCACATCCTCAGTGTCTATCAGGTTTCACCCTTGCCTCCATTCCCCAGGCTCAATGTCCCCATTGCCTTGCTGGAGGTCCACGAGCCTGTTCTGCAAGACTGGGTAGCGGGTGCGCATGAGATTGTGCAGGATGCAGCAAGCTTCCACGATCCTCCTCATGGTCTCTGGGCAATGCTGCATGGTGGTGAGAAGTACCTGGAACCTGTTGGCCAGGATGCCAAAGGCGTTCTCCACCACCTGCCTTGCCCTGGACAGCCTGTAGTTGAAGATCCTCTCTTCACGGGTGAGGAGTCTGGAAGTGTAGGGCTTCATGAGGTAGGTTCTGAGGGAGAAGGCGTCATGCCCCATGATGAAGTAGGGCCCATCTTGCGTGTCATCGGGCAGGGGGTCTGGATCTGGGAAGCCCATGATGAGGTTGCCTTCCAGCCCCTACTTGAGGTCACTGGCGTTGTATAGCTGGGCATCTGAACATGACCCATTGCCTGAAGCATCGATGTACATGAACTTATAATCAGCATCGACCATGGCGAAGAGGACAATGCTGAAGAAGCCCTTGTAGTTGGAATAAGTGGACCCCAACTTGGCTGGAGCTTTGCAGGCCACGTGCTTGCCATCTTTGGCTCCAACGGTGTGTGGTAAGTTCCACTTCTGATACCACTGCTCTGCAACTTTCTTCCATCCTTCTTCAGTGGAGGGGCACTGGAGGAGCTCCTCCAGGTATTCTTCGATGATGGCCTGCACCACTTCTCTGACCACAATACTGATGGTGTTGTGTGGCACCCTCCAGCCATACTGCATGCTCCTGTATGTGGTCCCTGAGGCCAGGTGGCGCAGCGTCAGTGCCACCTTGAGCCCAGGGTCCAGGCTGGGCCGGAAGTTGGTGCTCTGCTTGGTCAACCTGGGTGTCAGCCGCTGCACAACTTCATCAAACATGGCTGGAGGCATCCTCATGAAGTTCTGGAATGCACGAGTGTCTTCATTCCTGAGCTCCACCATCAGCTTGTTGTACAGTACATACTCTGCTCTTCTCCCAAACCATCTTTGGACCCAGACACTTCTTGAACACCTCCTTTTCTTCCCATAGAACAGTTAAAAGAGCCTGTTGATGGCTTCGCACTGTTGCAGAAGGATGGTGGCTACCAAAAGGAGTTTGTTACAATCCATGGTGGACATGACTGGATGCTGTGGAAGAGGAAGAGTCAGATGAAGGCTGCAGAGGTCTGCACAGCAGGGCTGCTGGTCTGAAAGTGAGATTCAGATGAGTTGCTCCCCCTTTTTATAGGCCATATAGGTTTTCCCCTATGTGTCCTGTTGCATCCTCTAGGCATCCTCTAGACATCCTTAATATCCGAGATAGGTCCCCTCTGCAAACGTTTTTTCTGTTTTAAATGCTTTGTTTGCGAGCTGCATCCGCTTTCATCCTTTCTCTGTCTGTGCTACTAACGCTGCGCATCCGTTCCGCATCCGTTCTGCTTCCTCCCTGCGTCCGAGCGGCTGCGAGTTGCTCGGATGCACAGCGGATGCCTAGCGGATATAACGGATGCGTAACGGATGCAGAACGGATGTCCCCCTATGCTAGCAGATTCAGAACGGACGCATTGGATACATTTTACGCTCAAAAGTTTTGAGCATCTCAAAACCCTCTGAGTAGATGAAACGTCAATAGACGGATGCTGGACAGATAGAGAGGAAGTAAAACGGAGGCAGTGAGTACAGAACAGAAGCATCTCGTTAACCAACGGATGGCAAGTGTTTTTCTCCATTTTACATCCTCTTTCCATCTGTTGGTGCAGTGTGACAGGGGCTTAAGGATTACTTTTCCTTGGTGTGCTTTTTCTGGAGAGCTTAAATGACCTCTCTGCTGAAGGGTTTCACTTTATGAGCAAGAGATGGTTGCTTGATAGCTATCACTGCATTTTAACTATTTTCATTCCTCAAGGTATTCTGGCATGGTGCCTGATTTGTAACTCCAGCTTGCAGGTATTTTTAATCTAATTATTAGTATTTAGGGCAGCTTTTTGCAAGCAAAGAAGCTTTTTGTATTTTTGTACAGGTAATCCTTGACTTACAACAGTTCATTTAGTGACCATTCAAAGTTACAATGGCACTGAAAAAAGTGACTTATGACCATTTTTCACACTTATGACTGTTGCAGCATCCCCACTGTGATGAGAGGCCAGGTGAGGAGAAGTGCCCCTTGTCATGAGTGATGTTGAGTTGGCCATTCTCACCCAATCACATGACCACCAAGCCACACCCACCAACTAAACCATGCCCACAGAATCGGTTGTTAAAAAAACTGAATCCCTCCCCTGATAACCTTCCCCTGCCATGCCCACCAAGCCAAGCCACATTCACCAAGCCACGCCCACAGAATCGGTAGTAAAAAAAATTACAATCCCACCACTGCTTGCATTGTAATATTGCAACACATATGTTGCCATCCTACCTTCACCTTCCCCTCCCTGTCTATGATATTTAGGACCAAAGGTAAAATCCTAATTACCCTTTGAAAAGGAGAATTCAGAAAACAACAAATGGCCTTTCTTCTGCCGCCCATACATATGAACATACTGTAATGTTATTTTGTGACCTTATAGTCAGTCTGGAAGTTGGCAGGAAGCATTACCTAATACATTTCATAAACCGTTGAAAGTCAATTAAATGAATTGGTGTCTGCCTGCGCACATAGACTGCACACAAAAGTTTTACACTAATATGCAAAAGAAAGCATGCTGGACCTGCGCAGAGGCATATTTTGCACAAATTCACCAGTCATGTGAAATCATTGTTCTGAAAAACTGTTTGAATGTTTCCTTTTAACTCAGCTTGCCTCTTATCTCTCTGAATGCTGACTTTTGGGATGCCTTTCTTCTTCCTCCCAATTCCTGAATTGTCAAGCAGGAGACACACTACTGGAGAACAACCTTATACAATCTCTTGCTCGCTGACTGCATTGTTTTATTCCACAGTTACATATCTCTACTATCCGTCATTGTGCCTTTCATAATTACCACCTGTTCAGTGGTTCCCTTCAGATTTCATCACCTTTGTCACTTTAAACAGCCAGCTGCAGGAAACTGAGTTGACTTCCCTGGAGCAACAACACTCAGACTCTGAGGTTCAGACTATAATTGCTGTCTCTGCACAAAACGTTCCTTTCTGCTTCCAACATATGAAATATCCAGGGCCATTCCCTGGCTTTGGGTATAAACAAAAAGTTACCATGTTTGGTTTTTTGTTTTTGTTTTTTGCTTTCCTAACTCTGTTTCCTAACTCTGTAGTCTCTGTAGTTCCTAACTCTGTAGAAAGGGATTTCCCCTCTCCCCCAGGGCACATGACCCACACAGCCTAATTAACACCACTCATGTTTTTGTCCTTTCTGGGATAGCTCTGCATTTGACACCTGGTTCTTTCAATGTCAATTTAGAACTCAATTATATTCAGAAGTGATGTCATACTCTAGGTAAGAAAGTCAGCTGTGAAGGAGTTGCCACTTCAGATCCAAATCCATGTGCCTACACTGAACCTGGTAGGTAGGTTTTCACTGAATTTAAACTGTTATCTCTCATTCTGCAGTATAGAAATAATAATACAAATTATACTTCCAGAATTGCAAAAACTACAGAAGGAATTCCTGCAAAGTACTTGGCACACATGCAACATGTCGCCCTAAAATGGATTTATTTTATCATGGCTTTGGAGTTAAAAAGGAACAATAGCAAGTCCATTCACCAACACAACTACTCAAATCCAAGTTACGAGGTCCCTGGGTAGTACAGGTATATTCACACACACACAAAAATGTCAGGGTTAAACACCAAGTGACTTAGGTGGATTCTGGGGTTCATTTGTTCTATGACACCTGATACCTTCCTTGGTGTTTAGAAGTCTCCAGCTAGGATAGAATGAGCTTTCTGGGTCTTAAGGCAATCTTCTCAGATGGGGTTCCTCAAGAGCAAGGGTCTTCAAACTTGACAGCTTTGAGACTTGTGGACTTCAACTCCCAGAATTCCTCCACCAGTCATGTTAGCTCAGGAATTCTTGGAGTTGAAGTCCACAAGTCTTAAAACTATCAAGTTTGAAGACCCTTGCTCAAGAGAGAGGAAAACTCAGCTGTGGCAAATGAGGGCAGGCAGAAGAAAGAGAAGTCACCATAAACCACTCTTTCCCCAACTGAGGAAGGAGGCTGGCGATGGACTGTGCTGAATCAGAGGGATCTGGCAGAATCAGAGTTGAGAGTGACAGCAAAGTTAGCTGTTTGTAGCTCTACATCTAGACCAGTCCATGACAAGTGCACCTGCCTTATTCAAGTTGAGGATTTTCCCTCTCCCCCAGGGCACATGACCCACACAGCCTAATTAAAGCCCCTGCCACACAGCACCAACGGATGCAAAGAGGATGTAAAACGGAGAGAAACACTTGCCATCCGTTGGTTAATGCGATGCTTCCGTTCTGTACTCACTGTGTCTGTTTTTCATCCTCTCTATCCGTCCAGCATCCGTCTAGTGACATTTCATCCACTCAAAAAGTTTTGAGCTGCACAAAACTTTTTGAGCAGAAAATGTATCCAATGCGTCCGTTATACATCCGCTACGCATACGGGGAACATCCATTAGACATCCGTCGTCATCCATTACGCGTCCGCTATATCTGCTAGGCATCTGCTGCGCATCCGTGCAACTCGCATCCACTCCAGTGGAAAACGGACACAGGGAGGAAGTGAAACAGACGTGGAACGGACACAAAGTGTTAGTAGCACGGACGGAGAAAGGATGAAAGTGGATGAAGCTCATATACAAAGCATTAAAAAGGAAAAAACATTCATATAGGGGACTTATCCCAGATATTTAGGATGTCTGCAGGATGTCTGGAGGATGCAAAAGGATACCTAGCAGAAAACCAATATTTCCTATAAAAAGGGGAGGAACTCACCTGGATCTCACTTTCAGTCCAGCAGCCCTGCTGTGCAGACCTCTTCAGCCTTCATCTGGCTCTTGCTCTTCCACAGCATCCAGTCATCTCCACCATGGGTCCAGGTGCTTTGGAGGTGGCTGCTGCTGGAGTGCTGGTCTGAGGTGCCATTGGGGTGCCTGGCCCCGAGAGGACAACAGGGGATGGTGTGTGCAGGAAGCTCTCAGACAGCAGGCTCAGTCCTGTGATGTTGAGAGCCCCTTCCTCCATGACATGGGGTGTCAGCCCCAAGACCGATGACAGATGTTCTGAGGCCGGGCTTGGCTGTGAGGTGGAGGAAGGAGGAGTGTAGTGGGGATGTCTGGTCTGCAGGTGAGCAAGGTGAGGCGTGGGTGGCATCTGTGGCATGGGTGGCATCTGTGGTGTGGGTGGCATCTTTGGCGTGGGTGGCATCCGTGGCATGGGTGGCATCTGTGGCATCGGTGGCATCGGTGGCACTGGTGGCGTTCGATGTACCTGTGCCTGGACTGGGAAGGGCTGCCTGTGCTACTGGAGCTCCTGGTAGCCATAGCCTTGGTAGGTGAGGGCCTGTGGAAAGCCTTGGAAGGGCAGTGACATCACCTGGGGTGGAGGAGCAGACCTGGATTGGGTGGGAGAAGGTTCATCTTGGTCTGGAGTGTTGTGAAGAAGACCGTTGATCCTGTCCTTGATCACCTGGTACTGTGATTCGGACATGTCCATGAGGGTCTGGTTGACGTAGGTGAGGAAGGGCTTGCGGTTTGAGGATGGTATGTTGGTGTGTACCAGCTGAGAGAGGAGATCTACTCTGCTTCTGATGGTGTCCCTGATCTCTAGCAGGACGGTCTGGCTCTCTGCCTGCTTTCTGTGGAGGTGGAGCTGGGGGTTGATGTGGGTTGGTCTCTGGTGGAAGTGCCCTCTCTTTGCTCCTACTGAGTCAGGGGGTCCTCCACGTGCTCCGCCACGGGGAGTGCAGCTGTCGGGGGGGTCTCCACAGCTCCTGGACACAGGAGCTGACTCTTGGCCAGAAGAGGACTGGCTCTCTGCGGGCTGCCTGAGAGAGAGGGTTGTCAGAGGGGCTGCTCCTCGGTGGCGGATCTCACCCTACAAGAAGCTGTACTTGGCCATCATGTAGGTCTCCCGGTCCATCAGCTTGACTGTGGCCAGGCTGGATTTCTTGAGGTGCAGCTTCCCGTACCAGGTGTGCATGTGCTTCCACCAGCCAAAGAGGACCTCCGAAGTGTAGCCCAGGCTCTCCGTCTTCTCTCTCCAAGCAGCCTGCTTCCTTTTGGTGTCTCAACAGAGCCTGTGTCCCTTCCGCCACAGATACTCGTTCTCCCTCAGCCATTCCAGCACCTCATCCTCATGTTCCTCTTCAATGGAGTATTGCCTCCTCTCCCATTCACGCATATGCCTCTTCCTCCCTCTGGCAGGGCCATCTGGGCCCTCATCAGAGGGGCTTCGAGGTTTTAGGGGCTGCTCCACCACACCACCACCACCACCACCAGCAACAACAGTAGCAGCAAAAGCAGGACCAGCAGGACCAGCAGGACTAGCAGGAGCAGTAGGAGCAGCAGGACCCGCAGCACCAGCAGCACCAGCAGCACCAGCAGCACCAGCAGCACCAGTAGTACCAGCAGCACCAGCAGAACCAGGATCATCAGCAGCAGAGTAAGCACCAGCAGCACCAGCAGGACCAGCAGGACCAGGATCAGCAGCAGCAGAATAAGCACCAGCAGGACCAGGAGCACCAGCAGGACCAGGAGCAGTGCCAGCAGAGTAAGCACCAGCAGAAACCCCAGCACCAGGAGCAGCGCCAGCAGAGTAAGCCCCAGCAGAAGCCCCAGCACCAGGAGCAGCGCCAGCAGAAGCTCCAGCACCAGGAGAGTCAGCCCAAGCAGCAGAAGCCTCAGCAGAAGCAGAGTCAGGGCCAGGGGATGGGATGGTGGCCCTGTCCTTCTTGCCAGGGCTGGCATCAGATGGCAGAGGCTTCCTCTTTTTCCCCATGGTTATTGGCTGGCTGGAGCTTTGTCTGGCAGCAGGTCTTTCCTCTGAATGGTGACCTGCTTGCGAGCTGCATCCATTTATATCCGCGGGGCTGTTGCAATGCATCCTCTCCGCATGCGCAGTGAATGCTTTGCACCCGCAAGGCATCTGCTAGGCCTCCGCTAGGCTTCTGCTCTGCATCCGTTTCATCTGCTAGGCATCCGCTCTGCATCCATTCCTTCCGTTGCGTGTCCGCTTCCCTTTGCTCCCCCAGAAGCCCTGCAGATGTGCCATCTGCTTCCATCTGCTTCCATCCGCTAGGCTTCCGTGGAACATCCACTTAACATCCTGGCTACGTCCTCCCCCCATCCGTTCCTTTCCGTTGTTGTCCGCTCTGCTTATGCAAATTCAGGGCACTTTTGAGAGCGGATAACAACGAATGGAACATTTTCTCGTCTGCTGTGTCCTTTTTACATACATTTTGCATCCGTCGGCCTATGTGACAGGCCCTTAACACCACTCATGTTTTTGTCCTTTCTGGGATGGCTATGCATGCCTTGTTGGTGTTCCACCTGTGCTTCTCTGGGTAAATGAAGGACCCAGTATCTACAGTCCACAAGCAAAGGAGCTTCCAAGGTGTCTTCTCCCCTATGTTGACTATTTCCTAATGCCCCCAGCACGTCTGACTTTTAAAAAATTAAATTAATTATGGAATTAAACATAAGAAGCAGCTGTGCTGCTATTGAAAGCACCAACTTTAGCCTCATGTTTACATACAGCAGATATGCAATATAAATATGATATTTATATATTACAGGGAGGCAGTGTTTGAGATATCAGAAGTTACAATTCACTTACAAATCTTTCAGGGATCCACAAAAGGCCCTAATAACAAAGAGGTGGGTATTCGTTTTTTCTTCTGCCTTTTAGGGTGGTGGTGTGAATGGCTTACCACCCAGAAATACCTTGTGATTATTCCCCTTTTAAATCCCCCCATAATCCTGAAGGCAATTCATCTGGAAAAAGGGTATTTTAATGACTGGCCAGGCAGGAAGCAATTTTGTCAGCATCTCGCCGTGGGCTTTCAAAAGTGCCATTCTAACAAGGTTGCCAATCTCTGCAACCCTCTTTAGAGCACAGATACCACAAGCAGTCAAAATAACAGGATTCTCTGGGAGACACGATGGGAACACAATCCTTGCTATGATATGAAATTGAGATTCATTTATTTACTTTTCAAACTGATATAGCCACCCATCTCCCAAAAGAAAAATAGCCTTAGGAGTAAAATACTTCTAGTCACATCTGCATATTCTGCAGCTGCTTTTCCCCTTGATTGATAGATTATAGATAAATTTAGATTCACACGTGTAGGTCATATATAAAAAGATACAGATTCAGCTTTGTTAAAAGCTTTCCAGAAGGACTGAACATCACTAATCTTGTAACATAACAGTGTAACAGAGTTGGAAGGGACCTTGGAGGTCTTCTAGTCCAATCTGCTGTTCAAACAAGAGACCCAATATCATTCTGGATAAATGGCTAGCCCCATGATGGCGAACCTATGGCAAGCATGCCACAGGTGGCACGCAGAGCCATTTGTGTAGGCACGCAAGCCCCAAGCAAACTTACCTCACTGCGCATGTGTGCGCCAACCAGCTGATTTTAGGGCCTTTTTTGGCCTGCCGGAGGCTTGAGGAAAGCTCTGCAGGCTTTGCAAGCTGAAAAATAATCCCATTTCATCACTTCCTGTATTTCCAGAAATACCAAAAGTGACTAAATGGGCCCATTTTTCGGCCTGCAAATCCTGCAGAGCTTTCCTCAAGCCTCTGACAGGCCAAAAAAAGGCCTCAAAGGGGCCAAAAATCAGCTAGGAGGCACAGTGCAGGTAAAGGGGCAGTGGCGGGGGGGGAATCACATGCTCATGCACAGGGGGCATCGGGGTGTGTGCACATTGACTTCTGGGTGCTGGCACGCAAGCACACATGCACAGTTTTTGGCACAGGAGCCCAAAAAGGTTAGCCACCACTGGGCTAGCCAATATTATTTTAGAAACCTTTCGTGACAGTATACCAACAACTTCTGAAGACGAGCTGTTCCACTGTTTGATTGTTCTCACTGTCAGGAAATTTCTCCTAAGTTCTAGATTGGATCTGTCTTTCATAAGTTTCTATCCATTGCTTCTTGTCCTGCACTCACATGCTTTGGAGAACAGACTAACTTCCTCCTCTCAGAGATAGCTCCTCAAATATTAAGTAAAGTCACCCCTAGTCCTTATGATTTCCTGAGCTCTGAATCTCTTTTGACAATAATTTTGGAGAAGTGGTATTTTCTGTAATTAGAAATTATAATATAAGCCTTAAGATAAGCATATCACATTTTTTTAAAAGAAAGGGAAACTATCAGCCTCAGACCTAGTTCTACTAACAGATATTTTGTTATTCCATGCATTTTGCAGCCTCAGCCCCTGAACTACCCCCCTCCAAAAAAAGTATTTTGTTTTCCGCTGAGGAGAGCATCCATATACAATCCCCAAGAGTTCTTGGATGTATCTATCCCTACTACTTCCAACCACCATGAAATTGGAATCCCCAAGTTCAGGAATATGATGGTCCACAGCTACAGTTACTTTTCTTTCTTCTGGACCAGTGGTGGGATTCAAAATTTTTTACTACCGGTACTGTGGGTGTGGCTTGGTGGGTGTGACAGGGGGAGGTTACTGTAAAATCTCCAGTCAGAGGTGATATTTGCCAGTTCCCTGAACTACTCAAAATTTCTGCTACCAGTTCTCCAGAACTGGCCAGAACCTGCTGAATACCATATCTGTTCTGGACCCATAAAATATTCACCTTTCTACTTGCAGCTGGTTAGCAGCATTAAGCCATAAATTGTAGCAACATCAAAAAGGGTATTACCAAGAAGAAAAACTGTGCTTTTGGCAGAAATAGCCAGTCAGCCCCATATCCAGCAGCATATCCACCTGAACTATGTTTCCAAATAGAGTTCGATTTATTTGCATAAATACTACTGATGATTCTCTGCCTGTATGCAGAAGCATCATCTGCCAGATAGTTGCAGATTTTTGTTCTGCTGTTATTTGAGAGAAAAATTAGTTAGAATTATTAGAATAACAGAGTTGGAAGGGACCTTGGAGATCTTCTAGTCCAACCCCCTGCTCAGGCAGGAAACCCTTTCAGATAGATGGTTGTCCAATCTCTTCTTAAAAACTTCCAGTGTTGGAAGCATCCACATCTTTTGGAGGCAAGTTGTATCACTGATTAATTGTTCTGTCAGGAAGTTTCTTCTTAGTTCTAAATAGCTTCTCTCCTTGATTAGCTTCCACCCATTGTTTCTTGTCCTGCTTTGGAGAATAGTTTGACACCCTCTTCTTTGTGGCAGCCCCTGAGATATTGGAACACTGCTATCATGTCACCTCTAGTCCTTTTCATTAAACTAGATATATCCAGCAGCCATTCTTTATATATTTTAAGCTCCAGTCCCCTAATTACTTCTCCAAAGTTCCAATGCCTAGACAGCAGAAGAGAAAATTACCTTAAAACATAAAAACCCAAAAAAAGCAAAATAAAGGGAGGGGGCAGTGGTGGGATTCAAAATTTTTAACCACCAGTTTTGTGGGTGTGGCTGAGTTGGTGGGTGTGGTTTGGTGGTCATGTGACTGGGTGGACATGGCCAACTCAATATCACTCACATCGAGGCACGCATCTCCTCGCCCAGCCTCTCATGACTGTGGGTCTGCTGCAACATCGTAAGTGTGAAAAATGGTCGCAAGTCACTTTTTCAGTGCCACTGTAACTTTGAATGGTCACTCCACACAAGCAAAGTACCAGCAAAGAAAGGGGAAAAAACTCCAGAGAAGTTTCTGAGAAAGGAAGTCTAGTCCTGCCAAGAATGTAACAAGGGTCAATGGAGAGGCAATTTCTGTAAGCAACACCAGAATGCTTCCTTCCTGCCTTCCTTACAGGATTTGGCCAGTCATTTCTTCTAACAACTGGTTCTCTGAATTGCTTAGAATGTTAACAACCAGCTTTAGCAAATAGGTGCGAACTGGTAGAATCCCAACCCTGGAGAGGGGGAAGGGACCTATAAGCAAGAAAGGTTTCTCACCTATTTTATATAATAAAGTATCTAATCTAATTTATAGAGTAAGATTTGTTTATCTTGATTGCTGTCTTCTCTTTGCATGTAATTCTAGTGATTAACGTAGTTTAAACTCCAAATATTTTTTCCCAAATAACTTGGAGGGGAAGGAGAGTTCCATAGTGAAAAGGAGGGAAAAGAAAACAAACACAATGAGAATAAATGTATGAGGGCTGGAAATGATTCATCCCATTTTTCCTTCATCTCCTGAGATCTTCACAATGGATCTCCAGTGAGTTCCAGCCTGAATGGGGCTATATCAAAAATGATGGCAAATGTAAGGCTTTCTTAACCATGCAGGACCAGATGATTTCTGAAAACAGATGACGTACTTTTATGCAAAGTAGGGAGTACAAATTATAAAGGAGGTTTTTGTAGAGAGCCACTGGTGTGTGTGTGTGTGTGTGTGTGTGTGTGTGTGTGTGTGTACGCTTCCATGGCACCAGTGTTTCTGTCTCACCAATCCTTTATAAAGCAGTTTGTAACCAGCTTGAGACTGTCTTCATTTATGTTGAACTTGAAACACAGAGAATATAGGAAGCCAATCACTGTTTAACCCCTTTCTCTCCAGCTGCCCCATAGAAGAATACAGAATAGAAGAATCATTTGATCAATGAGCTCCTGCTGTTCGTCTGGTGATAAAAATGTTTAATTTCCCTACCAAAAAAATTGGAATAAAATAAATTACTAGTAGTTGAGCCTTCCCTGATTTAAGGAGATGTGTTTACCTTCATTTGTCTAGGCTGAGCTGATCCCCACCTCCAATGTACGACATACAAAAACTCTGCTCTTCCATACCTCAAAGTAACTGTTGAGAGAATGTAAACTGAAATCCCCCAAGGCTGCCCAGTCCCTGTGCTGTCATTCATTCCTCTGCCACATTAAAAATCCTTTATGAGTTGTAGGTGATTTTTGCAACAGGGTGCTTTTCCTAGTAGCACTGCTGACCCTCTTTGCATTTTGCCCCATGGCTGGATTAAGAGAAGGGGGAAATAAGATTGGGTACTATAAATACAAAATAAAACAAATCCCATGCAAAAGATGTTAGCAATAGCAATAGCACTTAGGCTTATATACCACTTCATACTGCTTCACAATCCTTTCTAAAGCCCATGTCACACTGTACCAATGGATGCAAAGAGGATGTAAAATGGACAAAAAAGCTTGCCATCCGTTAGAAAACGCAATGCTTCCGTTGTGTACTCACTGCATACGTTTCTCATACTCTCTATCCGTCCAGCATCCATCTACTGTGATTTCATCCGCTCAAAAAGTTTTGAGCTGCACAAAACTTTTTGAGCGGATGAAGTATCCAACGCGTACATTCTACATCTGCTACGTATATGGGCAACATCCGTTATACATCCGTTGTCATCCGTTACGCGTCCACTATATCCGCTCACTAGGCATCTGCTGCGCATCTGCGCAACTCAAATCCGCTCCAGCGGAAAACGGACACAGGGAGGAAGTGAAACGGACGTGGAATGGACACATAGCATTAGTAGCACGGACGTAGAAAGGATGAAAGTGGATGCAGCTCAGATATAAAGCATTAAAATGGAAAAAACATTCGTATAGGGGACGTATCTTGGATATTTAGGATGTCTGGAGGATGCCTGGAGTATGTGGAAGGACACCTAGAGGAAAACCGACATTTCCTATAAAAAGGGGGAGGAAATCACCTGGATCTCACTTTCAGTCCAGTAGCCCTGTTGTTCCTCCTTGCTCTTGCTCTTCAACAGCATCCATTCTTCTCCACCATGGATCATTGCACGCTCCTTTTGGTAACCACCATCATTCAACACCAGAACCAAGCCCTCTTCAGACTGTTTCACCTTTTCTACAGGAAGAAAAGGAGGAGGCCAAGAAGTGTCTGGGTCCGACTATGGATCGGGAGAAGAGCGGAGTTTGGACTCTATGACAAGCTGATGGTGGAGCTGAGGAACGAAGACACTCGTGCATTCCATCACTTCATGAGGATGCCACCAGCCATGTTTGATGAAGTTGTAGAGTGTCTGAGACACAGGTTGGCCAAGCCTAGCACCAACTTCCATCCCAGACTCTGGACTGAAGGTGGCACTGACTCTGTGGCCCCTGGCCTCTGGAACCACATACAGAAACATGCAGTATGCCTGGAGGATGCCACACAACAGCATCAGCAAAATTGTCAGAGAAGTGGTGCAGGCCATCATCGAAGAATACGTGGAGGAGCTCCTCCAATGTCCCACCACTGAACAAGGCTGGAGAAAACTTGCAGAAGAGTGGTATCAGAGGTAGAACTTTCCCCACACCATTGGAGCCATAGATGGGAAGCACGTGGCCTGCAATGCTCCAGTCAAGTCAGGGTCCACTTATTTCAACTACAAGGGCTTCTTCAGTATCATCCTCTTCGCCATGGTCAATGCTGACTACAAGTTCATCTACATCGATGCTTCAGGCAACGGGTCAGCTTCAGATTCCCAGATATACAATGCCAGTGACCTCAAGGGTGGGCTGGAACGCAACCTCATCATGGGTTTCCCAGATCCAGACCCCCTACCCAATGACACACAAGATGTGCCCTACTTCATTGTGGGTGATGACGCCTTCTCCCTCAGAACCTACCTCATGAAGCCCTACACTTCCAGATACCTCACCCGTGAAGAGAGGATCTTCAACTACAGGCTGTCCAGGGCAAGACGGGTGGTGGAGAATGCCTTTGGCATCCTGGCCAACAGGTTCCAGGTACTTCTCACCACCATGCAGCATCGCCCAGAGACTGTGAGGAGCATCATGGAAGCTTGCTGCATCCTGCACAATCTCATGCGCACCCGCTATCCAGTGTTGTAGAACAGGCTTGTGGACTGTCAACAAGGCAATGGGGACATGGAGCCTGGGGAATGGAGGCAAGGCCGAAACCTGATCGACACTGTGTATGTACCAGTCCCCAACAGAGCTTCATGTGAAGGGAAGAAGCAGCGCAACCTCCTGAGACACTGGTGCAACTCCCCAGCTGGAGCAGTGGAGTGGCAAGACAGGATGGTAGATGCTTAATGGATGCTTCCTTCAGCCTGTCTCACCACACTGATGAGATTGTGCCATGTATGTTGAGTGGCCTTACAATGAATAGGGCATTAATAAAGAGTTTTGTTTATGTTGAAATGTGTGGATCAATGATAAAATTGTTACTGAGAATAAAGGGCCATAGGTGTGGCACCTGGGAGGGTGGACCATACAGTCCTACTATGCTTGCACTGGAGGTTTATCTATCCCACAACTATCACCCATCCCACAGCTATTACCCATCTCACAGGTATCCCTGCCCATCCCACAGCTATTACCCATCCCACAGGTATCTCTGCCCATCCCACAGCTATTACCCATCCCACAGGTATTCCTGCCCATCCCATAATCATGCAAAGGCTTAACCATTTTCTAAAACTTTCCACCAAGACTTTATTAAGTAAAAGAAATGACCCAAGTGTGTGAAGCAAAGTTAACCTTTATTAATAACAGTTAAGTAAAGTGTAGGACTTTATTTAAAAGCAAAAGGAACCAAGAAAAGTGTCCCAAGCAATGATAAAGTCAACAGGTAACAACTCAGTCTCTGGCAATGTTCTTAGTCACTCTGAGGCATGTCCATGGTCTCAGGTGTAAAGGGGACAGGGACTGTGGAGGTGGCAGTGGCTGGAGTGCTGGTCTGAGGCGCCATTGGGGTGCCTGGCCCCAAGAGGACAACAGGAGTTGGTGTGTTCAGGAAGCTCTCAGAAAGCTGGCTCAGCCCAGTGAGGTTGAGAGGCCCTTCATCCAGGACCTGGGATGTCAGGCACAGGACCGATGACAGATGTTCTAAGGCCGGGCATGGCTGTGGGGTGGAGGAAGGAGGAGTGTAGTGGGGATGTCTGGTGTGCAGCTGGGCGAGGTGAGGCATCTGTGGCATCTGAGGAAACATCGGTGGCATCGGTGGCATCGGTGGCATCGGTGGCATCGGTGGCATCGGTGGTATCGGTGGCAGCGGTGGCACCTGTGGCATGTGAGGAACCTGGACTGGGAAGGGCTGCCTCTGTTGAGGGAAGTCCTGGTAGCCGTAGCCTTGGTAGGAGAGGGGCTGTTGAAAGCCTTGGAAGGGCTGTGACATCGCCTGGGGTGGAGGAGCAGACCTGGAGTGAGTGGGAGCAGGTTCTGCTGGGCCTGGAGGGTGGTGCAGCAGCCACCTCCTTCATCACCTGGTACTGGGTGATGATACTCTCCTTCATTTCCTGGTACTGGGGCTCGGGCATGTCCATGAGGGTCTGGGTCACATAGGTGAGGAAGGGCTTGCGGTTTGAGGATGGAATGTCGAAGTGTACCAGCTGAGAGAGGAGATCTGCACTGGTCTTGATGGTGTCCCTGATCTCCAGCAGGACAGTGTGGCTCTGTCTCTCCTGTCTGCCTCTCTGCCTGCTTTCTGTGGAGGTGGAGCTGAGGGTGGGTGTGGGTTGGTCCCTGGTGGTTGCTGCTTCTTCTTGCTCCATGTGTGTGAGAGAATCCTTTACGTCCTCTGGCATAGGGTGTGCAGCTGTCGGGGGGGGGGTCTCTGTCGCGGGGCGCTCTGTGGACACCTGCCTGGACACGGTTACTGTCTCCTGGCCAGAAGAAGACTGGCTGTCTGTGGGCTGCCTGAGAGTGAGGGTAGACAGAGGCGCTGCTCCTTGGTGGCGGACCTCACCCTCCCGGAAGCTGCACTTTGCCATGACATAGGTCTCCCGGTTGATGAGCTTGACCGCGGCCTGGCCAGACTTCTTCAGGTGCAGTTTCCCATACCAGGTGTGCATATGCTTCCACCACCCAAGGAGGACATCTGAAGTGTAGTCCAGGCTCTCCGCCTTTTGTCTCCAAGCCGCCTGCTTCCGCTTGGTGTCTCAATAGAGCCTGTGCCCCTTCCTCCACATATACTTGTTTTCCCTCAGCCACTCCAGCACCTCCTCCTCATGCTCCTCTGCGATGGAGTACTGCTTCCTCTCTCCCTTCTCCTTCTCCTTGCCTTGCCTCTTCCTCCCTCTGGCAGGGCCTTCAGCATCAGGGCTTTCAGGGCTTTGGGGCTGATCCACCACAGCAGCAGCAGGAGAAGCAGCAGGAGAAGCAGCAGGAGAAGCAGTACCAGCACCAGAAGCAGGAGAAGCACCACCACCACCAGCAGCAGCAGCACCAGCAGGAGCAGCACCAGCAGCAGAAGAAGCTGCAGCAGCACCAGCAGCAGAAGAAGCAGCAGCAGCACCAGCAGCAGAAGCAGCAGCAGCAGCAGAGTCAGCGCCGGGGGTGGGATGGTGGATCTATCCCTCTTGCCTGGGCTGGCAGAAGATGGCACAGGCTTCCTCTTCTTCCCCATGGTCTCTGATGAAGATGTCTGTGGCAGCAGGTCTTTCCTTTGAATGGTGACCTGCTTGCGAGCTGCCTCCTTTTATATCCTTGGGCTGACGCAATGCATCCTCCCCGCATGCGCAGTGATCCGCTAGGCATCCGCTATGCATCTGCTCTGCATCCGCTACGCATCTGTGTCATCCGCTCTGCATCCGCTCTGCATCCGTTCTGCATCCGCTCTGCATCTGCTACGCATCCGCTCTGCATCTGCTTCATTCGCTACGCATCCACTCTTTCCGCTATGCGTCCACTTTGCTTTGCTCCCCTGGAAGCCCTGCGGACGTGTCATCTGCTTCCATCCACTTTCATCCACTAGGCTTCCGTTGAGCATCCATTTTACATCCACGATACGTCCTCCCCCGTCCGTTGTTGTCCGCTCTGTTTATGCAAATTTGGGGCACTTTTGAGAGCGGATAACAACGGATGGAAAATTTGCTCATCCGCTGTGTCCTTTTTACATACGTTTTGCATCCATCGGGCGATGTGACCTGGCCTTAAGTGGTTTACAGAGTCAGCATACTGCCTCCAAAAATCTAGGTCCTCACTTTACTGACTTCAGAAGGATGGAAGGCTGACTCAACCTTGAGCCGGATGAGACCTGAACTGCCAAACTGCTGGCAGTCGGTGATCAATAGAAGTAGCCTGCAGTACTGCATTTTAACCCCTGTGCCACCATGGCTCTTAAAGATGTTGAACTTCAGAGGGATGTAGTAGGATGGGATGGTAAAACAAGAGTTCCTTCCACATGGAAAATGGATTTTGTAAGGAAAATGCCAATTTTGCTGCAGTTTGCTATAAATAAGAGCTGAGTCAGAAATAGAGTCGTTTCCAGAGAAGCAATCCTGGGAGGAGAGCAATAGATCCAGAGATGATCCCAAAAAGGAAATGTCTTCTGGATGAATAGTATATCTCTAGAGCAGGGCTGTCAAACTCCCAGCCCATGGGCTGGATGTGTCACATGTTGACCACACACCCCACTCAAGGGGGAAAAAGTCCCGATGTGTCATGTGACACTGCCATGATGACATGAGTTTAACACCCCTGCTCTAGAGGATGGGATATCACAAACAGTAAAAATACACACTTCGAAGGTGTAAGATCTAGATAACTGATCCAAAAATGTTTCAAATAACTGCTGTGGAAATGCTACATAGTCCTTCTACCCTATGACTATCATTAAGTGTTGTACCTTACGATTCTTGACTCTTGACAAATGTATCTTTTCTTTTATGTATACTGAGAACATTTGCACCAAGACAAATTCCTTGTTTATCCAATCACACTTGGCCAATAAAGAATGTATTCTGTTCTATGCTATGCTATGCTATGCTATGCTGTGCTGTGCTGTGCTGTGCTGTGCTGTGCTGTGCTGTGCTGTGCTGTGCTATTCTTCTTTATTACTGTTATATTACTCCAATCTAGCCAATGTTTTAAAAAGGGCAAACAATATAAAACATCCTGTTCTTTCAACTCAGATCCTGAAATCTGCCTAGTCTTTCATGTGTCCTCTAGTCTGAAAAACTGCTGGTGAATTTCCACAATGAGCAGGTGATGACTGTGTTAATGGGCATAATTGCCAGGACATGATTCATTGCTTTGAACTGGAGAGCAGGTGTATGAACATTCCCAAGTACAGTCTTTTTAAAAAAGAGAGAGTGCCTTAATAATGACCACTGGGTGTACATATTTAAACTTTGCAAGTCATTACAAATGTCTGCATTTGCCATTGCTACTTGGAAGTTGGTTCTGACATCCCAACTCTTATGCAGACCAGAATCCCAATCTAACTGTCAAGCAGCTGGTATATTTGCAGTTTGATTCCGAATGAACAAAAACATTACTATTTGTAGAGTACACGTACGCATAAGCAAAGAATTTGGGATATAGAATAGAATAGAATAGAATAAAATAGAACAGAATAGAACAGAATAGAACAGAATACTTTATTGGCCAAGTGTGGTTGGGCACAAAAGGAATTTGTTTTGGTGCAAATACTCTCAGCATACATACAAGAAAAGATATATTCATCAGAGTCAAGAAGCATAAGGTACAACACTTAGTAATAGTTATAGGGTATAATAAGCAATCAAATCATACTAGGAAACAGTCAGTATAAATCATAAGGATCCAAGCAACAAAGTTATAGTCATATAGTCACAAGTGGGAAGGGATGGGTGATAAGGAATGATGAGAAGATTAACAGTAATAATAGTGCAGAATTGAACAGGGTTGAGGGAAGTATTTGTTTAGCAGAGTGATGGCTTTCGGGGAAAACTGTTCTTGCGTCCAGTTGTTCTGGTGTGCAGTGCTCACTATATATACAAACTACTTCATATAAATGAATCCTTCCCCCCAAAAGTAGAATCCCAATGAGGCCTGCATGCTTTTTTTAATCCTAAAAGTGTTCTATGGTGGGTTTTTTTGGGGGGGTGGGGGTGGGGACAAAGATCTAATGCTCCAAAGACTGATACTTGAAAAATAAAGTTGCATGCAAAAAAAATGTTCAAAAATTAGTCCTGGTATCTGTTTGAATTAAATGAGGTTCTAACCTTTTCCCCAGTCAACTTGGTTGATGTTTAAAATGCACAACTGTTGTCAAACCCCAAGCTGCATTTTAAACATCTGTCTATTAGAGTGTGATAATGGATGTCTATTCTCCACTTCTTTTATGTTCCAGAGTGAGAGCCAACACTTCTCTTTAATTGAATATTCAGTCTCTGAATTAAGAAATGTTGAAAGCCCCCTGTTCATAAATAAGAGTTATTTCTCTTGGTAGCAACCTATCTAAAGCAGAATGAAAAAAGTACTTTTGGGTAAAAGGTGATTTTGTTTTTCAAGGTCTAAACATACATAAATCATTTAGTAAAAGGACAGGTGCAAACATTCCTTCAGTGGCTTTGAGAATCACCTACAATGCATGGATTTCCCCCCCCCAAATTTTTTGTACTTTTTTGGAGTTAGGAGTTACAAAGAGGGAAAAAATGGGTATTGCAACCTTTGCAGAGAATTTTAGGATTCAGAAGTCTTTCCCTTCAGTTCAGGCCACTCTAGATCATGGCCCGTTCAAACAAGATTATTGTTTTTATCTGTCTTCTGCTGCGATGATCTCTTGGAACAGATTGATTGGAACTTGTCAGACAAGACAAGAAAAGACAGGAAGCATGACTAGATGAGCTAATTCTATTTTATTATAAGGCTGCATTAGTAGACTCTTGCAAGTCTGAAAGCACAAGTCTCCTGCCCTCTCTTTTTACATCTTTATAAGTTAGGGGAAATCCTTTTTGAATACAAATAATAAAACCCCCAAATTATTTTGATGGGGAGCCACCCGAAGCAGCTATATAAATGTTTTAAATACATAAAATGTGAAGGTTATTTGTAATGCTGTAAGAGTCATGACCCCCTCGTGGGCAGTTTTTTTTCTGTAGCAGTCACTCTCTTAATGCTTCCTAAAACAAACACATATCAACAAGACAATTTGCTCGTACTGTAACAATTCACTGTTAATTTTTTTCCATAAGGAATTAAATTCATTATAACAATATGTAGTCTTATATTGATATTATTAATATCTAACATTTGTGTTCTATCTATCTATCCATTCATCCATCCATCCATCTATCATCTATCATCTATCATCTATCATCTATCATCTATCATCTATCATCTATCATCTATCATCTATCATCTATCATCTATCATCTATCATCTATC
>BLBF01000063.1:3317821-3337533 GCA_015471245.1 Laticauda colubrina
CTATCATCTATCATCTATCATCTATCATCTATCATCTATCATCTATCTATCATTGATATTCTATCTTTCCCTTTGGATCTCAAGTTGGCATCTCTGAGGATTTTATCTCTCAACCCTGTGAAGTTGACTGGGCTATGGGCTGAAACAGAAGGCCTGCATCAAAATTACTGAGTGAGATTTGTTGTGTATTGAACTTGATAGACTCCAAATACCTAAAACTGATTGGCCTAGAAGGCCGTTCTCGGATTGGTTACTTGGGAGACATTCCGATTGGCCTGCTGGATGGCTGGAACATTTGACCTACTGTCATTGGCCACAAGCCGTGAGCAAGCCACTATAAGAAGGGCTGCCGCAGCTTGGGCAAATGTTCTGTTACCAATTGCTTTACTGTTTAATAAAAGAGTTGTTTGTTGGAACCCGGTCTCATGCACCTTATTTCCAAATGGAACACTGGCGATGAAGGTGGGATCATCGTAGAAGAGCGAGACCAAAGCACGCGGCAACCAGAACTGAGTGATAGAGATGGCCAGTAACAATGCGCCGTCTGCACCATTCAACCCAGCCGAGGAAGATTGGGAGTCGTACATTGATTGCTTTCTGATGTTTTTAGAAAGCAACGAGCTGCAGGAGATAACTCTCCTTCAGGAGAGGAAGAGGGCTGTACTGTGGACCAGCAGTTTTTAAAATGGCAAAGGCGCTAGCCAAACCTAGAGATGTTAAGCAAATGGCTTGGCCTGAGCTGAACAGAATGCTCCAAGCACATTACATGTCTGTGGTCTCCAGTCTGATCAAAAGACATGAGTTTTACAAAATAGACCAAAGAGAAGATGAGAGAGTTGGAGATTTTGTAGCAGCCTTAAGACACATCGGAGGAACCTGTGAGTTCCAGAACATGGACGAGGCCATGAGGGACCGCATGGTCCACGGATTGAGGGATGCTACACTCCAAAGCAAGCTGTTAAACAGACCGAATATCACAGTGGCTGAGGCCATTGCAGAAGCCACCGCCACTGAAGCAGCCAAGAAATCCGCAGCCACTATGCGCCAGATGAACTCAATTCCAGATCCGCCAAATCAGTCCAGAGAAAAGAAGGCAGAGGGAAGCAAGAAACAGCCCACAGCAACTGCCCACTATGAAGATCTCGACTTCCTGAGTGACACTGATGACGACAATGAAAATATACATAGTCTTCAGTTGGATAGAAAATGGCGGGAAAAAAGAAGAAGCAGGCAGGAATTCCAGTGTGCTGGATGCTGAGGCAACCACCCACGATCAGAATGCAGGTTCCTAGATGCAATCTGCAGAGCTTGTGGAAAATGGGGGCACATCACAAGGGTCTGCCGAAACAAAAAGAGCTATAGTCCTAAAAGACGCGGCAGTACCCCCCCCCCCCCAGAAATGAAGAGAGACAAACCGGAAGCAGTTGGAACTGGGAAAACAGAAATCGATGAACGAGTGACAGAAAGGAAATGCACCAGACGATAACTATCCAGGGCAGGATAGTTATCCAGATAACTATCCAGGATGATAAATGCCAGGGCAGCAAATATAAAAAAAGGTCCGGATAAAGGTGAACATCGAAGGGAAGCCCTGTGAGATGGAAGTAGACTCTGGATCATACTTATCAATGGTATCTTGGGACACTATCAGACGCCTGATACCAGACATCAAGCAAAGAGAACTTGAACAACAAAGTTAATATTAAAGCACTACCAGGGAAACCGAATCCTGGTAGTGGGCCTTGGACATTTCCTCGTAGAATTTAAAAATCATGCTGAAATCCTGCCTCTGACAATCGTTGACCATGATCGCCCTAGTCTGCTGAGAATCGAATGGTTTGCGCCCCTGGGAATCGGAATGACTGGGATCAACAGCATCGTTGCGGCCAACTGGGAAGAGAGCCTGTTGCAAGAGTTCCAGGATGTATTTGACGGGACCCTAGGCAAGTACAAGAAGACCCCAATATTGTTTAGCCTAAACCCAAAAATAGCCCCCATCCAGCTCAAAGCTAGACTTGTTCCTTTTGCCTTAAAACCAAAAATAGACGAACAACTGAACAAACTAATAGCACAAGGGGTGTTAGAGCCAATCAACCACAGCAGGTGGGAAGCACCCATCGTGACTCCTGCCAAACCAGATGGGTCAGTGCGCATCTGTGGAGATTACAAGGCAACCCTAAATCATGCGCTCCAGCAAAGTGCATACCCAATACCGGTAGTGCAACACTTATTGCACTCACTAGGGGGAGGAAAATTTTTTGCGAAACTTGATTTCGCACAAGCGTATCAACAACTACCAGTTGACCCCGCAACCGCAGAGGCACAGACTATAGTTTACACAGAGAGGGGCATTCAAGTGCAACCGACTTCAATTTGGCATTAGCGTTGCCCCAGGCGTGTTCCAAAGCCTCATGGAGCACCTTCTAAACGGAATCAAGGGGGTCATCCCCTATTTTGATGATGTACTAGTGTCAGCAAAAAATGCAAACCAATTAGAAAGTAGACTAAAAGAGGTATTGCGAAGATTCAGAGATGCAGGCCTTAAAGTAAAGTGAGAAAAATGTAAACTAGCCACCGACCAGGTCAAATTTCTAGGCTATCTCATAGAGGAGCAAGGGATACACCCCACCAAAAAGAAGATAAAGGCAATCAAAGATGCAACTAGACCTAGGAACAAAACTGACTTACAAGCATTCCTAGGTCTCATAAATTTCTACAATGTCTTCCTGCCCCAGAAAGCAACCGTAGCAGAATCCTTACATCGGATGTTAGACAAAAAAACTATCTGGAAATGGGGCCACTGGGAACAGGCAGCATTCCAAAATATCAAGGACTTATTAACTTCTAACACCGTTTTGATCCAGTATGGCAATACCCTGCCTTTGATGGTCACCTGTGATGCATCACCTTTTGGAATTGGTGCCATCCTGAGCCACAAGCTACCAGATGGCAGAGAGGCACCAATCGCCTTCTATTCCAAAACGCTGTCAAAATCAGAACGCAATTACAGCCAACTCGATCGAGAAGCCCTCGCAATCATAGCCAGCGTCAAAAGATTCCATGAGTACCTTTATGGTAGGATTTTTTCGATCATCACTGACCACAAACCCCTGCTAGGGATCCTAGTGGGAAGCAAACCAACCCCGAACATTCTATCACCAAGAATGACGAGGTAGTCTGAATTACTCGCTGCATACAACTACATGCTCATCCATCGCTCTGGGAAGACCATCACCAATGCAGATGCTTTGAGTCGTTCCCCTCTGCCCATCATGGAAGACGACCCAGCTCCCACCATCTCCACTCTCCAAATTGAGTCCTGGCTGAATCTGCCACTAACCGCAGCAGACGTCACTAAAGCTAGCATGAAAGACCCACTGACAGCTCGCATTCTGCAAGGGCTGGCCGGATGAAAACAAAAATGAGACTTTTAAACATTTTTGCAACCGACAGACTGAACTGTCTATTGAAAAAGGCTGTGTATTGTGGGGGGACAGGGTGGTAATCCCAGAAAAATTATGGGAAGAAGTGTTGTGCATGTTGCACGAGGGGCACCCAGGCGTAGTTAAGATGAAAGCCTTGGCAAGGAGTTACATCTGGTGGCCAGGGCTGGACAAGGATATTGAATATTGGATGGCCACATGCCATGACTGCCAAAAATCAAGGCCTATACCCCCACTGGCACCAGTCATGGAATGGGAAACTCCCAGAGGCCCATGGTCGAGACTGCATATTGACTTTGCGGGGCCAACAAAAGGGAACACCTGTTTGGTAATTGTGGACACCTACTCGAACTGGTTGGAAGTCATACTTGTGGCATCCACTACCACCGAGGCAGTCATGAAACAGTTAAACAAACTATTCGCCACACATGGACTGCCTGATGTTATAGTCTCGGACAATGGGCCCCAGTTTACCACACTGGTGTTCGAGCAGTACTTGGCTGCACAGGGCATCCGACATGCCCTGACAGCGCTGGCTCATCTGTCTTCAAATGGACAGGCTGAATGCATGATTCATTATACTAAGGAGGGCCTAGAAAAAAATGGACACAGGGGAGATGCAAGATAAACTTAACAGATTGTTAACCATGCAACATATCACCCCTAGCACAACCACTAACAAGAGACCAGCAGAACTCCTCATGGATAGGAAATTGTGCTCCTACCTCAATAGATTGCATCCCACCTATACCTGGGACAAACCCCCTGACTCCTCCAGTAGATATCGCTCATTTGAAATAGGTGATCTGGTTTACGCTAAAAATCTTACTGGGGCTCCGTTATGGCTCCCATCCACAATTACCCATATCACAGGCCCCCAGTCTTACCAACTTGTGTTGGACAATGGAAGAGCATGGAAGCGGCACATCGACCAGCTTCGCTCTCGAACACTAGAATGCAACACCACACCAGCACTGAAAATAAATGAACCAAAAACAACCAAGGGGGGGGGGGCGAAACACAAAATAATAAAAAAGGGAGAGACGAACCTCCAATAACATGACAACAATCACTACACAAAGAAACCCAAATAAAACAAAAAGAGCACTCACAATTAGATGACCTCCAGAGAAGAAGTCCGGGAGTAGGAGAATGAGGCAAGGCCTCATTCTCCTTCCTGGAAGGAGACAGCCAGGCCAGCTCGGCCTGCCCGGACGAACCAGGAGGGAGCAGCGGAGCCACCTCAACCAGCCCGAGAAACTCAGGCGGGAGCAGCAAGGCTGACTCACCCTTCCAGGAGGTTCCATGGAGAAGACGCAGAGAGAAAGCGATCCCGTCCAAACCGCTTGAGGACCACGCTGAGACTGAGCTGCGCAGGTCAACCAGGACTCGAAAAAGCCCCACTTACTTGTGTGACTACGTGATGCATGTTGGATTAAACCAAGGGGGGAGGGGTGTTGTGCATAGAACTTGGTAGACTCCAAATACCTTAAACTGATTGGCCGAAAAGGCTGTTTTCGGATTGGTTACTTGGGAGCCATTCTGATTGGCCTGCTGGATAGCGGGAACACTTGAACTACTGTCATTGGCCACAAGCCACGAGCAAGCCGCGATAAGAAGGGCTGCCACAGCTTGGGCAAATGTTCCGTTACCAATTGCTTTACTGTTTAATAAAAGAGCTGTTTGTTGGAACCCGGTCTCGCGCACCTTATTTCCAAACGGAACAAGATTTATTTATTTCTTTGTCAAAGATAACAAGTATAAGTATGAACATAAAGAAGAACAAAGGAAATAAATACAGATAAATGGGAACAGTATGACTGGGACGGCAGGCACACTGGTGCACTTATGCACGCCCCCTTTAAGGATCTCTTAAGAATAGGGTGAGATTCACGGTAGACAGTTTGAGGTTGAAGCTGTGAGGGTTTGAGGCTGTAATGATTGGGTTGGGTAGGGTGTTCCAGGCGTTGACTACTCTGTTGCTGAAGTCATATTTTCTACAATTGAGTTTGGAGCAGGTTACCTTGAGTTTGTATTGGTTGTTTGCCCATGTATTATTATGATTGAAGCTGAAGAAGTTGTTGACAGGCCAGATGTTATAGCAGACAATTTTGTGAACTATGCTTAGATCGGACCACGGGTGGCACAGCTCCAGATTGTCCAGGCCCAAAATTTTGAACCTGGAGGCATAGGGAATTCTATTGTGAATGGAGGTTTATCTTGAACTGGTTTTAAACTTGGTTCTCCCCTATCTAAATCTACAACCACTACACTACTACACTGTCAGTTAGGATAGTTACTTCTTTCGAAGGCGCTAAGAAAACTGACAAATTCTAAGATTTGCTTCCAATTTTACGAGATGCAAGTGACAAGCCATCATCAAGCACATTGGCTGTGACTTACATGGGAAGAAAAGGAGTAGGATTAGATGGAGCTGTGGCTCCATCCTAGCAAGTAAACTATTGTTAAATAATATTAATTAAAGCTGACTTGGTAAAACTCTATACCATCCTAAGAGGGGAGAGGAGAAAAAGAAGAAGAAATGTTGAAGCAAACATTAGTTAGCCTTTTAATATTTAGCCATTTCCTTTCAATAGATCCAAATGTTATTTTTAAAACCTGCATCAGATGCTTAATTCTAAGTTGTTGTTTTTTAGTTACTTTCTATGCTGTTTGTCATCTTTGCCCAGTTCTGCATTTCCCTGAATTCTTATTGAAAATTATGGCTTTGGCATTATTGTTGTCTTTCTTTCACTCTCTCTCCTCCTCTATTTATGTAAAAGCTGACTTGCTTTTTAGGTGCAGTTAAATAATTCCTTGTTATAAGCTGAGCCATACAACTAGGGCTTTTTTAAAAATCCAGTGTACTACTCTCTTCTTTCTTGCTTACTGAGAAATAAGAGAAAGGCAGAGTTTTGCCATTCATAACCTTGAAGTGCTTTGAGGAGTTTCACCTAGAAGCGAAGCATTTGCTAACATTGGAGAGAAAGAAAAGGCAAGAAAGAATATGATTTGGGTTCGTTGTGATGCCTTTTAAATAAAACGATGGGAAAGTGGTAACTAAAGCCCATGTCACACCGAATCAACGGATGCAAAGAATATGTAAAATGGACAAAAAAGCTTGCCATCCGTTGGAAAACGCGATGTACTCGCTGCCTCCATTTGGCTTCCTCTCTATCCGTCCAGCATCCGTTTATGGACATTTCATCCGCTCCAAAAGTTTTGGGCTGCCCAAAACTTTTGCGTGGAAAATGTATCCAGTTTGTCCGTTCTGCATCCGCTACGCATCCGCTACGCATCCGCTAGGCATCCGCTATATCTGCTAGGCATCCGTTCCGCATCCGTGCAACTCGCATCCGCTCGGACGCAGGGAGGAAGCGGAACGGACGCAGAATGGATGCAGCATGGAAACAAAGCGTTTAAAACGGAAAAAACGTTCGCAGAGGGGACCTATCTCGGATATTAAGGATGTCTAGAGGATGCCTAGAGGATGCCTAGAGGATGCAAAGGGACACCTATACTGCCTATAAAAAGGGGGAGCAACTCGTCTGCATCTCACTTTCAGAACAGCAGCCAAGCTGTGCAGACCTCTGCAGCCGTCCTCTGCCTCTTCCTCTTCCACAGCATCCAGTCATGTCCACCGTGGATTGTGACAAAGTCCTTTCGGCAGCCACCATCCTTCTGCATCACTGTGAAACCATCTACAGGCTCTGTGAACTCTACTACGGGAAGAAAAGGAGGCACCCAAAAAAAGTCTGGGTCCGAGGATGGATTGGGAGAAGAGCAGAGTATGGACTGTAGAACAAGCTGATGGTGGAGCTCAGGAGCGAAGACACTCGGGCGTTCCAGAACTTCATGAGGATGCCTCCAGCCATGTTTGACGAATTTGTGCAGCGGCTGACACCCAGGTTGACCAAGACAAACACCAACTTCCTGCCCAGCCTGGAACTTGGGCTCAAAGTGGCACTCACTCTGCGCCACCTGGCCTCAGGGACCACCTACAGGAGCATGCAGTACGGCTGGAGGGTGCCACACAACACCATCAGCATTGTGGTCAGGGAAGTGGTGCAGGCCATCATCGAAGAATACAAGGAGGAGCTCCTCCAGTACCCCTCCACTGAAGAAGGATGGAAGAAAGTTGCAGAGCAGTGGTATCAGAAGTGGAACTTTCCAACACCGTTGGAGCCATCGATGGCAAGCATGTGGCCTGCAAAGCTCCAGCCAAGTCGGGGTCCACTTATCACAACTACAAGGGCTTCTTCCGCATCATCCTCTTCGCCATGGTCGATGCTGACTACAAGCTCATGTACATCAATGCTTCAGGCAGCGGCTCATCTTCAGATGCCCAGGTATACAATGCCAGTCACCTCAAGGAGGGGCTGGAAGGCAACCTCATGGTGGGCTTCCCAGATCCAGACCTGCTGCCCAATGACAAGCAAGATGTGTCCTACTTCATCGTGGGGGATGACGCCTTCTCCCTCACAACCTACCTCATGAAGGCCTACACCTCCAAATACCTCACCCATGAAGAGAGGATCTTCAACTACAGGCTGTTCAGGGCAAGGCGGGTGGTGGAGAACGCCTTTGGCATCCTGGCCAACAGGTTCCAGGTACTTCTCACCAACATGCAGCATAGCCCAGAGACCATGAGGAGGATCGTGGAAGCTTGCATCCTGCACAATCTCATGCACACCTGCTACCCAGTCTTGTAGAACAGGCTTGTGGACCATCAACAAGGCAATGGGGACATGGAGCCTGGGGAATGGAGGCAAGGACAAAACCTGATCAACACTGAGGATGTGCAAGGCCCCAACAGAGCCTCACGTGAGGCGAAGAAGCAGCGCAACCTCCTGAGACACTGGTGCAACTCCCCAGCTGGAGCAGTGGAGTGGCAAGACAGGATGGTAAATGCTTAATGGATGCTTCCTTCAGACTGTCTCATCACACGGATGAGATTGGTCCATGTATGTTTGGTTGGCCTACAATGAACAGGGCGTTTAATAAAGAGTTGTGTTTATGTTGACATGTGTGGATGATTGATTATATCGTTATTGATAATAAAGGGCCATAGGTGTGGCACCTGGGAGGGTGGACCATCCAGTCCCACTATGCTTGCACTGGAGGTTTATCTATCCCACTGCTATCCTAACCCATCCCACAGCTATTACCCATTCCACAGGTATTCTAACCCATCCCACAGCTATCCTTACCCATCCCACAAGCAAGCAAAGGCTTAAACCATTTCTAAAAGTTTCCACCAAGACTTTATTAAAAAAAAGAAATGAAACCAGTGTGTGAATCATAAATAGACTTTATTAACAACAAGCTATAAGACAAAAATGAGTCTCTGGCACTCCTCTTGGTCGCTCAGTCTCAGGGGTGAAGGGTGCAGGTGCTGTGGAGGTGGCTGGTGCTGGAGTGCTTGTCATCAGCTCCTCCAGAAGCAGAAGCAGCAGAAGCGCCAGCCCCAGAAGAGCGAGCCCGTGCTGCAGAAGCCCCAGGAGAACCAGAGTGCGGGCCAGGGGGCGGGATGGTAGCCCTGTCTCTCTTGCCAGGGCTGGCAGCAGATGGCTGAGGCTTGCTGTGCTTCTGCATGGTTGTGGGGTTGCTGGCTGGCAGGGAGGCTGGCAGGAACCAAGGCTGGCAGGGAGGCTGGCAGGGAAGGTGGCAGCAAGGCTGGCAGCAAGGTTGCAGGCAGACATGCAGGCAGGGCAGGCAAGGCAGCCAATCCGTCAGGCAGCAGGTCTTTCCTCTGAATGGCGACCTGCTTCCGAGCTGCTTCCGTTATGTCCGCGGGGCTGACGCAATGCATCCTCCCCGCATGCGCAATTAACACCAGGCATCCATTAGGCTTCCGCTGTGCATCCGCTGTGCGTCCACTGTGCATCCGCTTCATCCGCTAGGCTTCCGCTCTGCATCCGCTCTTTCCTTTCCGTGTCCGCTTTGCTGAGACCCCCCGGAATCCCTGCGGATGTGCCATCCGCTCCCATCTGCTTCCATCCGCTAGGCTTCCGTTCCGCATCCGCTTTGCATCCACCCTGCGTCCTCCTTGCATCCGTGTTATCCGCTCCAGTTATGCAAATTTTTGCCCCTTTTGAGAGCGGATAACAACGGATGGAACATTTTGCTCGTCCGCTGTGTCCTTTTTGCATCCGTTGGGCAGTGTAACATGGGCTTAAAGGAGAGATTTAAATAATTACATAATTTAAAATACATGGAATAGAAAAACAGCTTCTGGAAGAAAGCATACTGTATTGTATCAAACCATTGTTTAAAGGTCTTTGGCAGTGAAATCCTATGAATTATTATAAGATCTTCTCATAGATGTTTGCTTGGTAGTGAAGGGAGGAATCTGCAAATGGCAATGAAGAAATAACAGGTAGCAGCTCTTATCAAGCATGTCATTTTGAACCCTCACCTAATCTGATACAAGCATTTCATTTGAGAGATGCGTAATGTTTTGTAATGTTTTTTGTTTTGATACCTGAATATAAAAAAGATAGAGTTTGGATCTGCACAAAAATATTGAAGTATATTCTATTAACAGGCATGCATATCTTCAGAAGTCAACTAGATTGCCATTTAGAGAAATGCAAACATTCATATTTAGTTGTGCTTTTAATGTTTGACTAAAGCATCAAACACAATTTTTTGGGGGGAGATTCTTTGGAAGAAAATCATATCTTGGAGTACAAAGGACCCAGAATTGTCTTTTTTTAATCTATTGTCTCAATTGTTTAAAGACAATTGCATTCAAATACCTTCCAATATCCCCAAATATTGACCTGATCATCAAGCGAGTACTTACCATTTAGAGAAATGCAAACATTCATATTTAGTTGTGCTTTTAATGTTTGACTAAAGCATCAAACACAATTTTTGAGGGGGAGATTGTTGGGAAGAAAATCATATCTTGGAGTACAAATGACCCAGAATTGTCTTTTTTTAATCTATTGCCTCAATTGTTTAAAGATAATTACATTCAAATATCTTCCAATATCTACAAATATTGACCTGATCATCAAGCTAGTACTTGGCCAGTTGTGAGTTTGTATTCTTGATGATGCATCCAATTTTTGTCTTGACCCAAATTTGGATATCTTCCTATTGACTCTTTATCATCTGGACTGACTATTGAAAGGAGGGAAACTAGTAAGTTGAGCTGAAGGTAAAAGATGAGGTGAAAATATGGAAGAATTGCCCAATTTTTATTTCTTCTAACGAGGCTGTATTTCTTGACAACATCTTGAGCAGATGGTACATTGGCAACAAATTTTTCTTTGAAATCATTTGGTACATAGACTTTGAAGGAATGCAATATTTTAATTGTAAACAATATGAATTCACCTGAGAAAACTGTGGTTATTGCTCATCTTTTATAGAAAGAAAATAGCTTCCAATTGTTGGTGCCTTGCTTTAATAGATTGTAATTTAGTTAACACGTTTCCTGGTGTGGATCATAAAAAATATCACGGCCTTGGGATATGTGGAAGAGGAGGAGAGGGGGAATTGACAAGTCCAAGTTATGTGTGAACCATATTAAAAAGTTAGTTGCTAGCAAAGATGCAGAGGTTTGTGCTTCATTAAATTGTTAAGTGTGCCCTTTGGCCCCTAAATGTTGGCTATTTCTGTGCTTTTGTTGCCTGTTGGTTGATTAGCATGTTTGAGGCCAGTCACTGTGGTTTGTAAATGATGATTTATGACATTGTAGGATTCTATTTCTTCTTCAAAAACCATGGTTGCAACTGCACATGACATTATTACTGTATGTGAATTCAGCCAATGTGTAAATCCTCACATACTGGGAATACCTGCTGGCAGTATATAGTTATCACTACTACTACCTATTACCTCTAACATCTCTTTTTTTTAAAATGAAACTACTTACTATTTCTATCTGCAAGCACTGGAAATAAGATTCCAGACATAGTGTGGGGGGGGGGGTTTGGGGGGGGGAGGGAGGGAGAAAGAACAAATTGCTTCTGTGAGACAAATGCAAAAAAATGCCAAGCCAATTTTCCCTTCTCAATGTAAGTTTATAGAGACTCAAGTAAGGGTCAGGTAGACAAAATGAGAATTCAAGAAAACCCATGCTATGTAGTCATGTCACTGGGCTGAAGACTGTGGTCCAATGCTATTTTTATGCATGCCTGGTCAACCCTATGATTTCTATTTATGATTGCCGAAGAGAAGTTAGATGGAGGTTTTGAAGAAGCATCAAATGTTTCTACTATTGATAGGCTGCAAAGGCAGAATGAGTTCATCCGTTGTTTCCCTGGGCTATTCATTTCCCAGATGTACCTTTAAAATACATACCTTTAGTCTCCAAACATAAATCAGGTTCATTTCTTCTCTTCCTCCATAAAATTCTGCTAACATTCCACCCCATCCCCCTTTGGCCTCACATAACACGCATGCAATGAAAGGAAGGAAGGCTTGCACTCCATAATGCTGTTGTCAGTTCTCATGAGCAAATGCCAGCAGGATGGCAACATTTTTCCATCCTGGAAAAGAAGATCCTAAATTCTGAGATTAATATTGCAACAGTTGCACTAAGTGAGATCACTTAGATAACAAAACATTTATCAACTAAACGCTGCCACCTACTGAAGTTTTGCAAAGAGCCCAGATGATTGGAGAAGATCATAAATTCATTCTGTCAGAAGCATACAGTTTTTACTGAAGACACTCTGAAGGAAGGAATGGCAAGAAGAAAAGAAAGGAATGGTAACCCACAGAACATAGGGAGACATCTCTTTCATGCAGTCTGTTTGGAACATGTCAAACTAAATCCTGAGAGTAGCATCCAAACAGAGCAGAGCGAGATTTTTATTTGTATATGTGAGAAAGGAGGGGGGAGAGACTTTTCACAGTTACATTTTTTGTTTCCCTTTTGCTGTTTTCTCCATTTTTAAAAAAGTCTTAAACTTGTTAAGAATAGAATAGAATTCTTTATTGGCCAAGTGTGATTGGACTCACAAGGAATTTGTCTTGGTGCAAATGCTTTCAGTGTACATAAAAGAAAAGATACATTCATCAACATTATTTCATTGAGGATTGCAGGAAATTTACCAACTGCTGCAAAACCTGTCAATTCAAAGCAAACAACCAAGCTCAGAGAGCATCAAGGACCTAAAGTTCAACCCTGAGTTAGATATATTCTCTTCCGTTAAGGGTTTCTAAATAGTGAAAAGCAATTAACAAGCAATTTACAAAACTGTTTACAAAAGTAAGTAGACAAACTCAGAGTCCTTTCAAAGGCATGACTGAAGTTTGAGCAAGATAGCTATTCCCTAATCTCCCAGATCTCTGGAGAATGCTGCCTTGCAATCTCCTTGTGAGGAGCAAATGTCTAGAGCACTTGTGGGCAATCTCCAATCATGTCCTTGTTCAGGGAAGTTTGAAAAGCTGGTCTATTTGTCAGCTCTTCTTTCTCTACAATCATCGACTCTGTGTTTTTGTAGAACCATCTTCAACCCACTATTTCTTCCTTCCAAAGTCAATCTATATCAGTGTTTCCCAAAGTGGGTGGTACTGCCCCCTGGGGGGCGGTAGGATGCCTTTGGGGTGCTGAGAGGCAAGGGGGTTGGCGGGGGGGTGCTAGGATGCAGTGGGGGCACTGGAGGTGAGCAGCAGGGCACAATTCAGGGGTGAGAAAAAATCCCCCCACTGCCACGTTCGAGGCGAGGTCCTACAGGATCACCCCATTGACTTGCACGCTCTGGTGCAAGGAGCTCAATGGGGTGATCCTGGGGGCCTTGCCCTGAATGCAGCGTTGGGAAAGGAGAGCAAAGCCAGAGTGGCTTTGGTCTCCTTTCCAAACATCCCCCCGCCACTGCCATATTCAGGGCAGCGGAGCCTCGCTCCAAACGCAGTGTTGGGAAAGGAGAGCAAAGCCAGAGTGAGCAAAAAGCCAGAGTGGCTTTGCTCTCCTTTTCAAACATCCCCCTGCCGCTGTGTTCAGGGCGGCAGCAGTGTTGGGAAAGAAGACCTGCTCAAGCAGGGTTGGAAGGGAGTATGTGTATATGTGTGTGTACATGGCTGTCAAAACTCCAAAAACAGGTCAAGTAGTTCTGGGAAGGCCAGTCATAAATTAGAACACTTGCTAAGCAACCGGCCACTAAGTGAGGACCACTTGTATTTGGTTTGCCAGTCACCAAACCATGCCCACCCAATCACGTGATCAGCAAGCCACGCCAACAGTCATGTGACCAGCAAGCCACGCCCACCCAGTCACGTTACCAGCAAACCACACCCTCAAATTAGGCCATGCCCACAGAAATTTGAATCCCTCCCCTGATTGGGGGGCATTGAGGATGAGTTTGTAGCACCAAGGGGTGGTGGACTAAAAAAGTTTGGGAACCACTGATCTATATACATAAAAGTGAAATACCACTCATGCATCATCACAAAATCTCCAGAACCATAAAGCCTACAAACTTGAAATTTGGCACGTATGTTCCTCTTGGCTTCTAAATGCTCACTAGGAAAGGATTTTTCAAAGTGACCATCATAGCATTAGTATTTCATATATTATTATAAACACACTCTGATTCTAAGGAGTTCTTACTCCCACTCCCCACCTGAAAATAAATCTGTTCCAAATCCAAAACACAAGCAGAAGAGAGGAGTTTCAGTGTTAGTTTCACCACATGAAGCAGTTTTAGTATAGCACAGCTGAGTTAAGCCACACCCAGGCTCCTTGCTGTCTCCTTCTTGCTCACACAGCAAATACTGTTTTAGTTTCCAAACAGCCCTCAATTCTTTCACACACTGACGGGACATGAGCCAGATGAATACCAATAGATGCTGGTCAGTAGAGGCAGAATCCCCCCCCCCTTATTTTCCTCCCCTGGCCACACAGTTTCATAGTGAAGCACTGGTATCCAACTAGTATCAATATATTTGAGAAAATATTCTCTATTTACAAAGACTATGAACGACGGAGACAAGAAAACAAAGACTATGAACAGACAAGAAAACAAAACAAACACAAATGGACTATTGAATAAATTAACCCAGAATTCTCATTCAATTTACCAGTGACCAGGGTCAAATTATCCAACTTTGGACACATTATGGGAAGACTTAGTTCTCTGGAGAAGACTGCAATGTTTGGAAAGGTGGAAGGAAAGAGAAGAGGAAGAATGACCTCAGTTACAATGATGATTGGGGCATCATTGGAAAACCTGAAGGACCAGAATTAGAGACAGATAATCACAGAGAAAATGTATCTATGTGACCACTATGAGTTGACATTGAATTTCTGGCACATAATCAATGAATAATCAATAAATCATTTACTTCAATGGGATTTGTGATGTTTACTTGTTGCATATTCAAAGGAGATTTGTTCCTGTGGATATATAATATGAATGGAATGATAAAAGTTGGAATTTATCAATGCTCAGTCAACTTTTGGGGAAGAGGTAGAGTTGGACTTCTAAAGCCCCTGTCACATAGCACCAACGGATGGAAAGAGGATGTAAAACGGAGAGAAACACTTGCCATCCGTTGGTTAATGCGATGCTTCCATTCTGTACTCACTGTGTCTGTTTTTCATCCTCTCTATCCGTCCAGAATCTGTCTATTGACATTTCATCCGCCCAAAAAGTTTTGAGCTGCAAAAAACTTTTTGAGCGGAAAATGTATTCAACGCGTCCGTTCTGCATCCGCTACGCATACGGGGAACATCCGTTAGACATCTGTCATCATCCGTTATGCATCTGCTATATCCTCTAGGCATCCGCTGCGCATCCGTGCAACTCGCATCCGCTCCAGCGGAAAATGGACACAGGGAGGAAGCGAAACGGACGCGGAACGGACATGCAGTGTTAGTAACACGGACGGAGAAAGGATGAAAGCAGATGCAGCTCGCATACAAAGCATTAAGATGGAAAAAACGTTCGCATAGGGGACATATCTCGGATATTTAGGATGTCTGCAGGATGCCTAGAGGATGCAAAAGGACACCAAGCGGAAAACCTATATTTCCCATAAAAAGGGAGAGGAACTCACCTGGATCTCACTTTCAGACCAGCAGCCCTGCTGTGCAGACCTCTGCAGCCTTCATCTGGCTCTTGCTCTTCCACAGCATCCAGTCATCTCCACCATGGATCATCACACACTCCTTTTGGTAGCCACCATCATTCTAGAACAGTGCGAAGCCATCTACAGGCTCTTTCACCTGTTCTACGCAAAGAAAAGGAGGCAGCCAAGAAGGGTCTGGGTCCGAAGATGGATCGGGACAAGAGCAGAGTACGGACTGTATAACAAGCTGATGGTGGAGCTGAGGAACGAAGACCCTCGTGCATTCCAGAATTTCATGAGGATGCCACCAGCCATGTTTAATGAAGTTGTGGAGCGGCTGAGACCCAGGTTGACCAAGCAGAGCACCAACATCCGGCCCAGCCTGGACCCTGGGCTCAAGGTGGCACTCACTCTGCACCACCTGGCCTCAGGGACCACGTACAAGAGCATGCAGTACAGCTTCAGGGTGCCACACAACACCATCAGCATTGTGGTCAGAGAAGTGATGCAGGCTATCATCGAAGAATACCTGGAGGAGCTCCTCCAGTGTCCCTCCACTGAAGAAGGCTGGAAGAAAGTTGCAGAGCAGTGGTATCAGAAGTGGAACTTCCCCCACACCGTTGGAGCCATAGATGGGAAGCACGTGGCCTGCAAAGCTCCAGCCAAATCAGGGTCCACTTATCACAACTACAAGGGCTTCTTCAGCATCATCCTCTTCGCCATGGTCGATGCTGACTACAAGTTCATGTACATCGATGCTTCAGGCAACGGGTCATCTTCAGATGCCCAGGTATACAACACCAGTCACCTCAAGGAGGGGCTGGAACGCAACCTCATCATGGGCTTCCCAGATCCAGACCTCCTGCCCAACGACACACAAGATGTGCCCTACTTCATCGTGGGGGATGATGCTTTCTCCCTCAGAACCTACCTCATGAAGCCCTACACTTCCAGATGCCTCACCCGTGAAGAGAGGATCTTCAACTACAGGCTGTCCAGGGCAAGGCGGGTGGTGGAGAACGCCTTTGGCATCCTGTCCAACAGATTCCAGGTACTTCTCACCACCATGCAGCATCGTCCACAGACTGTGAGGAAGATCATGAAAGCTTGCTGCATCCTGCACAATCTCATGCGCACCCGCTACCCAGTGTTGCAGAACAGGCTCGTGGACCTCCAACAAGGCAATGGGGACATGGAGCCTGGTGAATGGAGGCAAGGGCGAAACCTGATAGATACTGTGGATGTGCAAGGCCCCAACAGAGCTTCATGTTAAGGGAAGAAGCAGCGCAACCTCCTGAAACACTGGTGCAACTCCCCAGCTGGAGCAGTGGAGTGGTAAGACAGGATGATAGATGCTTAATGGATGCTTCCTTGAGCCTGTCTCATCACACGGATGAGATTGGGCCATGTATGTTGAGTGGCCCTACAATGAACAGGGCATTTAATAAAGAGTTGTGTTTATGTTGAAATGTGTGTATCAATGATTACATTGTTATTGATAATAAAGGGCTAAAGGTGTGGCACCTGGGAGGGTGCACCATACAGTCCCACTATGCTTGCACTGGAGGCTTATCTTCCGCACTGCTATCCTTACCCATCCCACAGCTATTACCCATCCCACAGGTATCCCTGCCCATCCCACTGTTATCCTTACCCATCCCACAGCTATTACCCATCCCACAGGTATCCCTGCCTAACCCACTGTTATCCTAACCCATCCCACAGCTATTACCCATCCAACAGGTATCCCTGCCCATCCCACAGCTATTACCCATCCCAAAGGTATCCCTGCCCCTCCCACAGCTATTACCCATTCCAAAGGTATCCCTGCCCATCCCACAGCTATCCTTACCCATCCCAGAAGCATGCCAAGGCTGAAACCATTTCTAAAAATTTCCACAAGACTTTATTTAATAAAATAAATGAAGCAAGTGTGTGAAGCAAAGATAATCTTTATTAATAACAAACTGTAAAAGAAAAATGACCCAAGTGTCCCAAGCAAAGATAAAGTCAACAGGTAACCACCCAGTCTCTGGCACTCTTCTCAGTCACTCTGAGGCGTGCCCATAGTCTCAGGGGTGAAGGGTCCAGTTGCTGTGGAGGTGGCTGCTTCTGGAGTGCTGGTCTGAGGCGCCATTGGGGTGCCTGGCCCCGAGAGGACAACAGGGGATGGTGTGTGGAGGAAGCTCTCATTCCTGTGATGTTGAGAGCCCCTTCCTCCAGGACATGGGGTGTCAGCCCCAATACCGATGACAGATGTTCTGAGGCCAGGCTTGGCTGTGGGGTGGAGAAAGGAGGAGTGTAGTGGGGATGTCTGGTCTGCAGCTGAGCGAGGTGAGGCGTGGGTGGCATCTGTGGCGTGGGTGGCATCTGTAGCATTGGTGGCATCGGTGGCGTGGGTGGCATCTGTGGCATCAGTGGCATTGGTGGCATCAGTGGCATCGGTGGCACCGGTGGCGTACGATGTACCTGTGCCTGGACTGGGAAAGGCTGCCTGTGCTGCTGGAGCTCCTGGTAGCCATAGCCTTGGTAGGTGAGGGCCTGTGGAAAGTCTTGGAAGGGCAGTGATATCACCTGGGGTGGAGGAGCAGACCTGGATTGGGTGGGAGCACATTCAACTGGGCCTGGAGGTTTGTGCAGAACACCGGTGATGCTGTCCTTGATCACCTGGTACTGTGTTTCGGACATGTCCATCAGGGTCTGGTTGACGTAGGTGAGGAAGGGCTTGCAGTTTGAGGATGAGACGTCGGTGTGTACCAGCTGAGAGTTGAGATCTATGCTGCTTCTGATGGTGTCCCTGATCTCCAGCAGGACAGTGTGGCTCTGCCCCTCCGGTCTGGCTCTCTGCCTGCTTTCTGTGGAGTTGGAGCTGGGGGTGGATGTGGGTTGGTCTCTGGTGGAAGTGCCCTCTCCTTGCTCCCACTGCGTCAGGGGGTCCTCCACGTGCTCCGCCACGGGGAGTGCAGCTGTCGGGGGGTGTCTCCGTCGTGGCACGCTCCACAGATACCCGCCTGGACACAGGGGCTGACTCTTGGCCAGAAGAGGACTGGCTCTCTGCAGGCTGCCTGAGAGAGAGGGTTGTGAGAGGGGCTGCTCCTTGGTGGCGATCTCACCCTCCAAGGAGCTGCACTTCGCCATCACGTAGGTCTCTCGGTCGGTCAGCTTGACCGTGGCCTGGCCAGATTTCTTGAGGTGCAACTTCCCATACCAGGTGTGCATGTGCTTCCACCAGCTGAGGAGCACCTCCGAAGTGTAGCCCAGGCTCTCCGCCTTCTCTCTCCAAGCAGCCTGCTTCCTTTTGGTGTCTCGATAGAGCCTGTGTCCCTTCCGCCAAAGATACTCGTTCTCCCTCAGCTATTCCAGCACCTAATCCTCATGTTCCTCTTGGATGGAGTATTGCCTCCTCTCCCGTTCTCGTTCTCGCGTATGCCTCTTCCTTCCTCTGGCAGGGCCATCTGGGCCCTCATCAGAGGGTCTTCGAAGTTGTAGGGGCTGCTCCACCACACCACCACCACCAGCAGCAGCAACAACAGTAGCAGCAAAAGCAGGACCAGCAGGACCAGCAGCACCAGCAGCACTAGCAGCACCAGCAGGACCAGCAGGACCAGGATCAGCATCAGCAGAGTTAGCACCAGTGGCACCAGCAGGACCAGGAGCACCAGGAGCACCAGCAGGACCAGCAGGACCAAGAGCAGCAGCAGCAGAGTAAGCACCAGCAGGACCAGCAGGACCAGCAGAACCAGCAGGACCAGGATCATCAGCAGCAGAGTTAGTACCAGTGGCACCAGCAGGACCAGGAGCACCAGGAGCACCAGCAGGACCAGCAGGACCAGGAGCAGCACCAGCAGAGTAAGCACCAGCAGAAGCACCAGCACCAGGAGCAGCGCCAACAGAGTAAGCACCAGCAGAAGCCCCAGCACCAGGAGCAGCACCAGCAGAGTAAGCACCAGCAGAGTAAGCACCAGCAGAAGCCCCAGCACCAGGAGGAGTGCCAGCAGAGTAAGCACCAGCAGAAGCCCCAGCACCAGGAGCAGCACCAGCAGAAGCTCCAGCACCAGAAGAGTCAGCCCGAGCAGCAGAAGCCCCAGCAAAAGCAGAGTCAGGGCCAGGGGGTGGGAGCAGATGTCCTTCTTGCCAGGGCTGGCAGCAGATGGCACAGGCTTTCTCTTCTTCCCCATGGTTGTTGGCTAGATGGCTGTCTGGCTGTCTGGCTGTCTGGCTGTCTGGCTGTCTGGCTGT
>BLBF01000063.1:3346446-3366448 GCA_015471245.1 Laticauda colubrina
ACCCCAAAGACAAAATTGACCTGGAAAACCAAGGCATATACCAAATTTCCTGTACATCATGCCCGGCCACATACATTGGACAGACCAATAGAAGAATAAGTACCCGCCTAGAGGAACACAAAAATGCAGTAAAAAAGCTGGAACACACCTCCTCACTAGTCCAACACATGAAAACCACAGGTCACAACATCAACTTCAATGGCACTTAAACCCTGGCCACTATAGAAAACCCCAGCCACAGAATCATCAGAGAAGCCATAGAGATTGAAAAAAGACCTGACAGCATGAATAGAAGAGATGATTCCACCAGACTGTCAATCATTTGGAAGCCTGCACTCTCAAATAGAAAGATCTCCATGCCACAAGCCAGGCAAACACCTGGGCAAAAACAGACTCCCTCTGATAGCTCCAACCTAACCCCCCCACCAGGCACCCAGGTGAAACCCAGCTTGTTAATGAATAGCAGCTTGCTAATGAAGAGCAGCCGTCCCTTCACACAGAGCCAAGCTGCACTAAAAGCCTCCAACACAAGAACAGAGTATTGCCAGCCAATCAAAGCCACAAAACAGACAGAAGAAACCAGGAACACCAATCAATCAAACTCCAAGTCCAATGAAACAGGTCCAGGCTCCCAACCAATCAGAATGGACCAGCCTCAAATTTAAAACCAGGAGCTGTAAGACCCATATCCATACAGAAGCCTGAGGATGGCAGATGAGATTCTGCTGAAACGTTGCTACAACTTTAACAGAACTACAATGACGTGGGATAATACCCGAAGGAAGCTAAACAGCATATATATATATACATATACATACATATACATACATACATACATACATACATATATATATATATATATGTCTGTGTGTGTGTGTGTGTGTGTGTGTGTGTGTTTGTGTACGTGTGTGTGTGTGTGATATATATGTGATATATATATATATAAATAATAAAGAAAGAAGAAAAAGATAGAAGACAGTAGATAGATAGATAGATAGATAGATAGATAGATAGATAGATAGATAGATAGATAGATGGATGGATGGATGGATAGATAGAAGATGAAGAAGAAGAAGATTTGAAATCAACATCTTTTTTAAAAAAAAGAAGTATACACAACAGTGATGAATTAGATTTATACTGATCTGTACGTCATTGGGGCCTCTTGGCTTGATGAACTGATCAGAAACTTTAGTTAGAAATGCTAACCCTGTGTTTCTAGCATGTACCTGATAATGTCAGGGATCTTGTTGGTTTATTTATTTATGCATAGATTGAAAAATGTCCAATTCCCAGGGATCCCAGGTGTTTACATTATTTTAAAAAAACCAGAACAATAAAACTGAAAACCATGCCAAGTCCTAAAAAAAACCCAGAAAAATAAAATAAAAGACCACATTTGGAATACTGCATCCAGTTATGGTTACCATTATATAAAAATATGTTGAGACTCTAGAAAGAGTGCAGAGAAAAGCAACAAAGTTGATTAGGAGACTGGAGGCGAAAGCATATGAAGAATGCTTGCTGGAATTGGGTATGTCTAGTTGAATAAAAAGAAGGACCAGGGGTGACGTGATAGCAGTGTTCCAATATCTCAGGGGCTGTCACAAAGAAGATTTGGAGGTCAAGCTATTCTCCAGAGCAACTGAGGACAGGACAAGAAGCAATGGGTGGAAACTGGTTAGAGGGTAGCAGACCTGCCAGCCCCTGATAAAGGAAAATCTGGAGACCCATGAAAAAAAATCTGGAGATTCTATAAAAAATAGTGAGATTCACGGTCACGTGAATAACTAACCAATCAGAGCGTGTTATATCCAGTGGTAGAAAAAGCAAAATGGAGGTGCCCAGAGTAAAAAGAAATGTACTGTATGTATATATGACTGTATGGTAATATCGATATTGTGTGATCTGAGAAATGGTGTCATGTCGTTTGTGTGAGAATCAGATTTATGCGCGTATAAGCTGACCCCCAAATTTGGAAAAAAAAAAAGCATTTTAAATTTGGCGTGAGATTGAGGAGCCTTGTCGTGAGACCATGAGACATGACAAAAAATCGTGAGACTCACGGCAGAACCGTGAGAGTTGGCAAGGCTGGGGTAGATGCAAGGAAAGAAGCAACTTAGAACTAAGGAGAAATTTCCTGGTAGTTAGAACAATTAATCAGTGGAACAACTTGCCTCCAGAAGTTGTGGGTGCTCAAACCCTGGAGGTTTTTAAGAAGAGATTAGACAACCATTTTTTTTTTCCTGAAATGGTGTATAGGGTTTCCTGCCTGAGCAGGGGGTTGGTTTAGAAGACCTCTGAGGTCCCTTCCAACTCATTATTCTGTTAAATAAAATAGAAGCCATACCATATCAAATCAAAAGTTACTGGAGCTCATCATCGCACTACCCAGGTTCTGGGACAATAATTCAGTTTTTAGTTCCTTCTAGAATGTCATCAGAATGGGAGCCATATGGATCTTTGTGGCATTCTGTTCCAGAGGGTAGATGCTTCAATAGAGAAGGCACATTTCCAGACCCCCACTAGTTGTTGAATCCACTCTGTGGTCTTTTATCAGGCAGAAATTGTCCCTTCAGATCTTTGATCATCCTACATTTCGTACAATAGACCGAAAACAAAATAGCATCCATCATATACTTTGAAAACTGTTCAGGGATTTTACATTATCTTTAGAGGAATTTTTAAAAAAATCTCAAAAGTGTCCAATAATATTCCTATCCCACTCTTTTTCTATTATATGCACAAAAAATAAAATACAATTTTAGGTTTCTCTATGTGCAAATTTAGTACAGAATACAAAAGTATATCTGTGAAGAGTCCTTCCAAACTGTTTCTGTGCATGCAGAGTCTTGGTGTTTTTCAAGAGTATTTGCATTTTTCTACTCTGTAAATAACGCTATCAAGGAAACAGGAGATTGGTCCCTCAATACAAGGACATGCTTCAGGAAATGATATTAACCTTCTTTTATGTGGAGCATTCTCTTAAGAGTAGGCCACTCTTATGCTGTTAAATCTCTTAAGGAAGCAATCTAAAATGACAACCAATAGCAACCAGGAATGCCCAAGAGACAAAGAACAGAACTTAAATTACTTTGGTGCCCTAACAACCTTTCCCCCAAATATGAATCAATAACATAATTCATTCCCACTCATATTTTAGACTGTAGGCTTAATTCTTGTTCTTGCTTCTGTTCTTACAGCTCACAGTCCACCTCCTTTGTTCCCTGCCATCCTCTTTGTAGCTGTGTCAGGCTGTCCTGTTTTTTTTTTCTTTTTCCATGTATTCTTAATGGAGTTGAGGCACCTTGAGTACAAGAGGATGGTTTCAAAGGAGAGACTTGCTTGACTCAAGCAACGGGTCAGGAGTAAACAAATCACACATTCTTCTCCTCAAAAGGAGCAAAAACTCTTTGGTTATTGATTGCAGATATTTTACAAAGGAGAAGCAATGAAAATATACACTTGATGTGTAAAGAACCCATGTATTTTCCCCCTCAGAGTTATAAAAAAAGTAACTCTTTGAAATGGCATGATAGATTTAAACAGAGTTATAGATAATTGTTTTCCATGAAAGCTTTAAATTGTTTGTTTCCTTTGCAGAAATTGGGTAGAATAGCTGTCTGGATCTCAGTTTATTCTTCAGATTTCGAACAATGCTGGACAGATGTTTAGTCTGGGTAACAATAGCCACAATCACTGATTTTTCCTTTCCTTGGGTGGGTCTCTGAGGACATGTGCTTTCTGTTTCCACTGATAGACCTTTTGTATGAAACTGGATCCACTGATTCTCCAGTTGTGACCTTCTTGTCCAGGCCCACCTCTTGGATTAGGAATATACAGTAGTTTCACATTTCTTTATGTAGTTTATAATAAAAGGGAAAGAGCCTTTGCTAATTTGGTAAACTTGTTCAAGAATAAAAACTCAGCTTTTTTGCGATCATCAAGAAAAAGTAAGAAAGAAAGAAAAATATTTTGTCCACAATGGGACAGGGAATCCAGCAGCCCAAGATTAAATGTCTAGAGAGGAAAGGAATCACAGGGAAGATGTTACTCCTGTCAGAGTGAACAGTGACCAATTATCTACAATGAAATACAGAATATCATGCAGATCATACAGCCCTCTTTGTATAGGCAGAATCTGGTGCACGCTACTTTTGATGCACAGTAAGAGTTTGTCTTTATAGAGGGTTCGTGGTAAGTTGAGAATGTTTTCATGCATTTATGTCCTCAAGACATAGTGAGTTGTTTTCATTCTGGGGCAAGCAAAATATGTGATGAAGCCAAAGAGAGAATATTTTCTAGATTAAGCTCCATCCTGTCTGCTGTCACCCCAAGGCTGGGCTATGCAATAGATCACAGCTGAGAAAATTTATGGAAGTTTATTTGCTTCTAATTATACACTTATTGTCCAGATCTTGTGAGACTTTCTCAAGTCAATCAAGATTAGGATTTGGCATGTCAGAGTCAGATTTATGATATCTTTATTCCTTCTATTATTAGTCTAGAATTTAATGGCAGCTGAGTTCTCCAGACTGGTAGAATATTATAGAAAAACCTGAACAGAAGATTATTACTTACTTCTTACTGACTTTTATTTCAATCAATTTTCTAACAAACTATTTATGTTGTTTTAAACATTGCCTTGATTTGGCCCTTCCAATCAGTTCAGACTGATCTTTTATATACTACATTGATCCTGTGGAAAGAGAGATGAGCACTGACAGGACTCTTGTTCATTTGGAAGTTCTGCAAATAGATAACCAAACACACACACACACACCCCTCCCAAGTTTTTGTAGCTAAGGGAAAATGGAGAAAAGACATAAATATCAAGTTATCCACTGGATGATATTGGCATCACCCAGATAATTAAGGAGAATCAACACTGTGTAATGGTTAAGGCACCAACTGAACCATGAATTCTAGTCCCACTTTAGGCATTGACCCAGCTGGTTGACCTTGAGTTAGTCACTCTCAGCCCTACAAGAAAGGTGGGACAAGCCATTTCTGAAATCTTGTCAAGAAAACTGCAGGGATTAATTCACAGCATCTCCAGGAGTTGGCATTGACTTGAAGGTTTAAAAAGATAATCAATACTTTTTGCATACAGTAAATGTAGCATCTTGGTGGCATGAAAACTGTTTGCTGACAAGCTTCTATGAAGGATGAGGACCTTCCCAACACTAAGCAAAAGTGAATTGGCAAAAAATTATATTGGCATGAAATTGACTGTCTCTATTGCTGATCCCTATTCTGCATCTAGAATTTATGATTCAAGACGTTGCAGTCACTTAGTTTTCTTCTAAAAAGCAACAAATCCCATTTTTTTAAAGGAGAAAATATTCCTTAATATTTAGTATAGTGGACAACTAAAATGTGTTTCATTTTTGGGTTGTGGACAAGATGATCTTGGAATTTGGTGAAAAAAAAATTCTGAAGTTGTTTGGGCTGAGATTAATGGCCTGTCACATAGGCTGACGGATGCAAAATGTATGTAAAAAGGACACAGCGGACGAGAAAATTTTCCATCCATTGTTATCCGGTCTCAAAAGTGCCGCAAATTTGCATAAACAGAGCAGACAACAACGGAAAGGAACGGACAGGGAGAGGATGTAGCGAGGGTGTAAAGCGGATGCTCCGTGGAAGCCAAGCGGATGGAAGTGGATGGAAGTGGATGGCACATCCGCAGGGCTTCCGGGGGAGCACAGCAAAGAGGACGCGCAACAGAAGGAACGGATGCAAAGCGGATGCCTAGCAGATAAAGCAGATGCATCACGGATGCCTAGCGGATGCCTAATGGATGCAAAGCGTTCACTGCGCATGCGGGGAGGATGCATTGCATCAGCCCCGCGGATATAAAGGGATGCAGCTCGCAAGCAGGTCACCATTCAGAGGAAAGACCTGCTGCCAGACACAGCTCCAGCCAACAACAATGGGGAAGAAAAGGAAGCCTGTGCCTACTCCTGCCAGCCCTGGCAAGAAGGACAGGGCCACCATCCCACCCCCTGGCCCTGACTCTGCTTCTGCTGGGGCTTCTGCTGCTCGGGCTGACTCTTCTGGTGCTGGAGCTTCTGCTGGCGCTGCTCCTGGTGCTGGGGCTTCTGCTGGTGCTTACTCTGCTGGCGCTGCTCCTGGTGCTGGTGCTTCTGCTGGTGCTTACTCTGCTGGCGCTGCTCCTGGTGCTGGTGCTTCTGCTGGTGCTTACTCTGCTGGTGCTGCTCCTGGTGCTGGTCCTTCTGCTGGTGCTTACTCTGCTGACACTGCTCCTGGTGCTGGTGCTTCTGCTGGTGCTTACTCTGCTGGCACTGCTCCTGGTGCTGGGGCTTCTGCTGGGGCTTACTCTGCTGGTGCTGCTCCTGGTCCTGCTGGTGCTGCTGGTCCTGCTGGTCCTGCTGGTGCTTACTCTGCTGCTGCTGATCCTGGTCCTGCTGGTGCTGCTGGTGCTGCTGGTGCTTACTCTGCTGCTGCTGATCCTGGTCCTTCTGGTTCTGCTGGTTCTGCTGGTGCTGCTGGTGCTGCTGGTGCTGCTGGTGCTGCTGGTGCTGCTGGTGCTGCTGGTGCTGGTGCTTCTGCTGGTGCTTACTCTGCTGGTGCTGCTCCTGGTGCTGGTGCTTCTGCTGGTGCTTACTCTGCTGGTGCTGCTCCTGGTGCTGGTCCTTCTGCTGGTGCTTACTCTGCTGACGCTGCTCCTGGTGCTGGTGCTTCTGCTGGTGCTTACTCTGCTGGCACTGCTCCTGGTGCTGGTGCTTCTGCTGGTGCTTACTCTGCTGGTGCTTACTCTGCTGGCGCTGCTCCTGGTGCTGGGGCTTCTGCTGGGGCTTACTCTGCTGGTGCTGCTCCTGGTCCTGCTGGTGCTGCTGGTCCTGCTGGTCCTGCTGGTGCTTACTCTGCTGCTGCTGATCCTGGTCCTGCTGGTCCTGCTGGTGCTGCTGGTGCTTACTCTGCTGCTGCTGATCCTGGTCCTTCTGGTTCTGCTGATGCTGCTGGTGCTGCTGGTGCTGCTGGTGCTGCTGGTGCTGCTGGTGCTGCTGGTGCTGCTGGTTCTGTTGGCTCTGCTGGTGCTGCTGGTCCTGCTGGTCCTGATTTTGCTACTACTGTTGTTGTTGTTGCTGCTGCTGCTGCTAGTGTGGTGGAGCAGCCCCTAGAACCTCGAAGCCCCTCTGATGAGGGCCCAGATGGCCCTGCCAGATGGAGGAAGAGGCATACGCGAGAACAGGAGAGGAGGCAATACTCCATTGAAGAGGAACATGAGGATGAGGTGTTCGAATGGCTGAGGGAGAAATAGTACCTATGGCGGAAGGGACACAGGCTCTATCGAGACACCAAGAGGAAGCAGGCTGCTTGGAGAGAGAAGGCGGAGAACCTGGGCTACACTTCGGAAGTCCTCTTCGGGTGGTGGAAGCAGATGCACACCTGGTACGGGAAGCTGCACCTCAAGAAATCTGGCCAGACCACAGTCAAGCTCACCGACCGGGAGACCTACGTGATGGCCAAGTGCAGCTTCTTGGAGGGTGAGATCCGCCACCGAGGAGCAGCCCCTTTGAAAACCCTCTCTCTCAGGCAGCCCGCAGAGAGCCAGTCCTCTTCTGGCCAAGAGTAAGCTCCTGTATCCAGGCAGGTATCTGTGGAGCATGCCACGATGGAGACCCCCCCGACAGCTGCACTCCCCGTGGCAGAGCCCGTGGAGGACCCCCTGACCTAGTGGGAGCAAGGAGAGGGCACTTCCACCAGAGACCAACCCACATCCACCCTCAGCTCCACCTCCACAGAAAGCAGGCAGAGAGCCAGACTGGAGGGGCAGAGTCACACTGTCCTGCTGGAGATCAAGGACACCATCAAAAGTAGCGTAGATCTCCTCTCTCAGTTGGTACATACCAACATCCCATCCTCCAACTGCAAGCCCTTCCTCACGTACGTCAACCAGACCCTCATGAACATGTCCGAATCACAGTACCAGGTGATCAAGGACAGCATCACCGGTGTTCTGCACCACCCTCCAGGCCCAGCTGAACCTGCTCTGACCCAATCCAGGTCTGCTCCTCCACCCCAGGTGATGTCATTGCCCTTCCAAGGCTTTCCACAGGCCCCCACCTACCAAGGCTATGGCTACCAGGAGTTCCAGCAGCACAGGCAGCCCTTCCCAGTCCAGCCACATGTTCATCGAACGCCACTGATGCCACCGATGCCACAGATGCCATCCATGCCACAGATGCCACCCATGCCACAGATGCCACCCACGCCTCACCTCGCTCAGCTGCAGACCAGACATCCCCACTACACTCCTCCTTCCTCCACCCCACAGCCAAGCCCGGCCTCAGAACATCTGTCATCGGTCTTGGGACTGACACCCCATGTCATGGAGAAAGGGGCTCTCAACATCACAGGACTGAGCCAGCTCTCTGAGAGCTTCATCCACACACCATCCCCTGTTGTCCTCTTGGGGCCAGGCACCCCAATGGCGCCTCAGACCAGCACTCCAGCAGCAGCCACCTCCACAGCACCTGGACCCTTCACTCCTGAGATTATGGGCACACCTCAGAGTGACTGAGAAGAGTGCCAGAGACTGGGTGGCTACCTGTTGACTTGATCTTTGCTTGGGATGCTTTACTTGGGTCATTTTCTTTTACAGTTTGTTATTAATAAAGATTATCTTTGCTTAACACACTTGCTTCAGTTCTTTTAGTAAATAAAGTCTTGGTGGAAACTTTTAGAAATGGTTTAACCCTTTGCATGCTTGTGGGATGGGTAAGGATAGCAGTGGGATGGGCAGGGATACCTGTGGGATGGGTAATACCTGTGGGATGGGTAATAGCTGTGGGATAGATAAACCTCCAGTGCAAGCATAGTGGGACTGTATGGTCCATCCTCCCAGGTGCCACACCTATGGCCCTTTATTATCAATAATAATTTAATCATTCATCAACACATTTCAACATAAACACAACTCTTTTTAAATGCCCTGTTCATTGTAGGGCCACTCAACATACATGGCACAATCTCATCAGTGTGATGAGATAGGCTGAAGGAAACATCCATTAAGCATCTACCATCCTGTCTTGCCACTCCACCGCTCCAGCTGGGGAGTTGCACCAGTGTTTCAGGAGGTTGCGCTGCTTCTTCCCTTCATGTGAAACTCTGTTGGGGCCTTGCACATCCTCAGTATCTATCAGGTTTTGTCCTAACCTCCATTCACCAGGCTCCATGTCCCCATTGCCTTGCTGGAGGTCCACGAGCCTGTTCTGCAAGACCGGGTAGCGGGTGCACATGAGATTGTGCAGGATGCAGCAAGGTTCCATGAACCTCCTCACAGTCTCTGGGCGATGCTGCATGGTGGTGAGAAGTACCTGGAACCTGTTGGCCAGGATGCCAAAGGCATTCTCCACCACTCGCCTTGCCCTGGACAGCCTGTAGTTGAAGATCCTCTCTTCATGGGTGAGGCATCTGGAAGTGTAGGGCTTCATGAGGTAGGTTCTGAAGGAGAAGGCGTCATCCCCCACGATGAAGTAGGGCACATCTTGTGTGTCATTGGCAGGGAAACCCATGATGAGGTTGTGTTCCAGCCCCTCCTTGAGGTGACTGGCATTGTATACCTGGGCATCTGAAGATGAGCCGTTGCCTGAAGCATTGATGTACATGAACTTGTAGTCAGCATCAACCATGGCGAAGAGGATCATGCTGAAGAATCCCTTGTAGTTGTGATAAGTGGACTCTGATTTGGCTGGAGCTTTGCGGGCCACGTCCTTCCCATCTATGGCTCCAACGGTGTGGGGGAATTTCCACTTCTGATATCACTGCTCTGCAACTTTCTTCCAGTCTTCTTCAGTGGAGGGGCACTGGAGGAGCTCCTCCAGGTATTCTTCGATGATGGCCTACACCACCTCTCTGACCACAATGCTGATGGTGCTTTGTGGCACCCTCCAGGCGTACTGCATGCTCTTGTACGTGGTCCCTGAGGCCAGTTGGCACAGAGTCAGAGCCACCTTCAGCCCAGGGTCCAGGCTGGGCCGGACGTTGGTGTTTGCCTTGGTCAACCTGGGTCTCAGCCGCTTCACAACTTCGTGAAACATGGCTGGCGGCATCCTCATGAAGATCTGGAATGCACGAGTGTCTTCGTTCCTCAGCTCCACCATCAGCTTGTTATACAGTCCGTACTTTGCTCTTCTGGTGATCCATCTTCGGATCCAGACACTTGTTGGCCACCTCCTTTTCTTCGTGTAGAACAGGTGAAAGAGCCTGTAGATGGCTTCGCACTGTTGCAGAACGATGGTGGCTACCAAAAGGAGTGTGTGACGATCCATGGTGGAGATGACTGGATGCTGTGGAAGAGCAAGAGCCAGATGAAGGCTGAAGAGGTCTGCACAGCAGGGCTGCTGGACTGAAAATGAGATCCAGGTGAGTTCCTCCCCCTTTTTATAGGAAATATAGGTTTTCCGCTCGGTGTCCTTTTGCATCCTCTAGGCATCCTACAGACATCCTAAATATCCGAGATATGTCCCCTCTGCGAATGTTTTTTTCCGTTTTAATGCTTTGTGTGTGAGCTGCATCCGCTTTCATCCTTTCTACGTCCGTTCTACTAACGCTGCGTGTCCGTTCCGCGTCCGTTTCGCTTCCTCCCTGTGTCCATTTTCCACTGGAGCGGATGCGAGTTGTGCGGATGTGCAGCGGATGCCTAGCGGATATAGCGGATGCGTAACGGATGACAACAAATGTGGAACGTTTGTTCCCCATATGCCTAGCGGATGTAGAATGGACGCGTTGGATACATTTTCCGCTCAAAAAGTTTTGTGCAGCTCAAAACTTTTTGAGTGGATGAAATGTCAGTAGACGGATGCTGGACGGATAGAGAGGATGAAAAACTGACTCAGTGAGTACAGAACAGATGCATCACGTTAACCAATGGATGGCAAGTGTTTCTCTCCGTTTTACATCCTCTTTCCATCCGTTGGTGCTCTGTGACAGGGGCTTTAGGTATAAGTAAGAAAAGGTCCCAAATGTCCATTTAAAGCAGTGGTCCTCAAATTTGGTGGTACCGCCCCTACTGGGGGTGGGTGGGATGCCTTAGGGGGGTGCTGAGAGGAATGGGGCTGGCATGGGGGGTGCTAGGAGGTGGCATGGGGATGCTGGAGGTGAGCAGTAAGGCACAATTCAGGGTTGAGAAACATTTCCCCTGCCGTAGCGTTCGAGGTGAGGCCCTGCAGGATCACTCCATTGACTTGCAGACTCTGGTGCAAGGAGCGCAATAGGGTGATCCTGGGAGCCTTGCCCCGAATGCAGCATTGGGAAAGGAGAGCAAAACCAGAGTGAGCAAAAAGCCACAGTGGCTTTGCTCAATGTTTCAAACATCCCCCTGCTGCCACCATGTTTGGGGTGGCAGGGCTTTGCCCTGAATGCAGCATTGGGAAAAGAGAGCAAAGCCAGAGTGAGCAAAAAGCCAGAATGTCTTTGCTCTCCTTTTCAAACATCCGACCACCACCACCATGTTCAGGGTGGCGGGGCCTCTCCCCGAATGCAGCATTGGAAAAGGAGAGCAAAACCAGAGTGAGCAAAAAGCCAGAATGGCTTTGCTCTCCTTTTCAAACATCCCCTCACCACCATGTTTGGGGTGGCAGGGCCTCACCCCAAATGCAGCGTTGGGAAAGGAGACCAATCTAGTCCAATGACCTGCTCCAGCGGGGTTGGAAGAGAGTATGTGTCTATGTGTGTGCATGGTTGTCAAAACTCCAAAAACAGGTCAAGTAGTTCTGGGAAGGCCAGTCATAAATTAGAACACTTGCTAAGCACCGGCCATTAAGTGAGGACCCCTTGTATTTGGTTTGCCAGTCACCCAACCATGCCCACCCAGTCACATGACCAGCAAGCCATGCCAACAGTCACGTGACCAGCAAGCCATGCCCACCCAGTCACATTACCAGCAAACCACACCCTCAAATTATGCCATGCCCACAGAAATTTGAATCCCTCCCCTGAGTAGGGGGCATTGAGGATGAATGTGTAGCACTAAGGAGGTGGTGGACTAATAAAGTTTGGGAACCACTGCTTTAGAGTTTATTTCAGAGGATATGAGGACACAACTCTGAGAAATCCCTTCCATAAGTCAAGTAGATTTAAGTCTGAAACCTTTAAATTTCTAGAATCTTCGGTCAACATTGCAGTAAGGAAGAATATCACATTAGGCACTGTATTGATATCTAAGCCACATTAAAAAGCCACATTAGGGACAACAATTCTTGATCAGTCAGTTTACAACTGTCTTAATTAGAAATAGAATTTTGTTTCAGGCTTTTCAAATCTGTAAATCTGAATTTGGTTATGGAAAACCAGAATTTTAATGTCATAAATCAACTACCATGTTTCTCACATTATAAGGTCGGGCCTTTTTTTTTTTTGACGCCCGAAAAAATGGCTAGGCTGTCTTTTCGGGGGTGACTTAATTCTCCCCCTTGCATCCTCGGGTGGGTGGGTGGTGACAGCTTGGGGTTCAGGAGACCTTCCGCCACTATTGCTTTCCCTTCTCCCTTGCTGCCACAGCGTTAGAGGAATGCCGCGGCATTTGGCGCAGCCATGTGTGGCCAGTCAGGGCTCCTCTCTGCAACCGGAGCCCTGAGAAGACACTTGGCTCCCGTCGCTCCCGTCGCTGACTTCCAAGGTAAGGCGCTCGTCCAAGAGGATTTCTCCCTCTCTCTCTCCCCGCAAGGTCAACATCTGCGCTGCAGCTGAGGAGGAGGAGGCTGCAGCCAGTTCCTCCTGCTTGCTGAGAGGTGAAGAAGCTGCGGCTTTGCAGAGCAAGTGAAGCTTTGCTCGCCTGGGCAAGATTTGGGAATGAGGGGCAGGAGGAGGCATGCACGCACCCGCGGCTCACTTTCCCAGCTCTGCCCAGCCCACATGGCTCTGGCGCGGCCCTGGCAGGATGAGCGGAGGGTCCAGCGGGGAGGCGCTCGCTGCCTTGGTGAGAGCTCTGCTGTCGGGAAGGAGAGCCCGCCTGTCACCTGCACTGGGAGCCCCAGGCTAAGCTGACAGGCGGACCCTCCTTCCTGGTGGCAGAGCTCTCACCAAGACAGCGAGTGCATCCCCGCCGGACCCTCCACTCATCCCGCCAGGGCCGCGCCAGGGCCGTGTGGGCTGGGCAGAGCCGGGAAAGCAAGCCGCGGGTTCGTGCATGCCTCCTCCTGCCCCTCGTTCCCAAATCTCGCCCAGGCGAGCAGCGCTTTGCTTGCTCTGCAAAACCACGGCTTCCTCACCTCTCAGCAAGCAGGAGGAACCGGCTGCAGCCTCCTCCTCCTCAGCCACAGCACAGACATTGACCTTGCGGGAAGAGAGAGAGAGAGGGAGAGAGATTCTCTCGGGCGAGCACCTTCCCTTGGAAGGCGGCAACGGGAGCGCCTGAAGCCAAATGTCTCCTCAGGGCTCCAGTTGCAGGGAGGAGCCCTGAATGGCCACATGTGGCTGTGCCAAATGCCGCGGCATTCCTGTAACACCACGGCAGCAAGGGAGAAGGAAAAGCAATGGTGGTGGAAGGTCTCCTGGTATGAAGTGCCCCACAAACGCAGGCAACGCCATATCCGGGCATGCAAGTACTTCCTAAATGCAAGCCCCCCCACCATTCCCCCCCTATTTGTCATGTTTAATATGGGCCTTAATTTGGGGAGAGGGTCTTAATTCAATTTTATGCCAATAAAACATGATGGGGCTTCCTTTTGGTGGAGGCGTACTGTTGGAGAAACACGGTATGTTGCCCAGGAACAGAAGAGGTCATCACAATGATCCAGCTGCTTGTACCAAGAGCATTTTCCATACATGTTCTTAAGCAACTTACACCTCCAGGGCATATCTTTTAAATGTCCTATGAATAGCATTGTGTGAAAAAGGGACTTTTTTGATCCTGTCTTGGATCTATTCATTTATAATGACTCCAAGGAGCTCTCTACCTTTTATCATACCTTTTTGACTTGGCATGCCTGAAAAAATGAGGATGTGGAACACTGCAAGCTTCTCTAGCACTCTTTAATAGTACCAATATTAAATCTTCAAATGCTAACTGATCATATTTGGGGAGGGAATGACATAACTTCAACTGGATCACTGCAGTTGTCTTGTTACACAGAAAGCTGAGGAAGAAAAGTTAAGTCTGCAGGTGGGAGGAAAAGGCAGGGACTACTTGTTTTGAAAGACAGTGAAATAAAAGATAGCCATTTTTAATGGCAAATAACGTCTTTAGGAGGATGTGGCACTAAACCCCCTTGCCTGCCTGCATCATTTGTAAATTGAATTGTTACTTTTTATGGACGGCTGAGAGTGATGCCTAGGGAAATTGAACACCAGTGGAATCAGCCTGGGTGTAAAGAAATGGAAGTGCACTTTCTGGCTGATGGATTCGTAAACCACAAAAGTATTAAGACCTCATTAATGCAAAAATTTTAGACTATGGCTCGTGGGGATGGGGAAGTACTCCAGAGAGACAGAAAGATGTGCGGTATTGTCAGTGTGTCCTCCTAAAGCAATGGATCATGGGAAAAGAATAACTTTCTGACTGTTCAGATCACCTTTCCCTGGGGAATACTGATGTTTTCACTTGCATACAAACCAGGAAGGGGGGAAAATGTGAAATATGGCAGTTTAACCTAACTTATGACTTCAGCTTTTTCTGACCTGGCACAGGAGATATAAAAATAAGCCAATAACTTACACTCCATATTCTTCAGCTGCAAAATATGGATGATTCATAAGCATAGACTTTAAGCTGGCACATTTCTGATTAGGGTATATTTTGAGAGCTAGCGTGTTAGCAATGGTTCTCATCACCCTGAACTTTAACTATATTTTACATTTCTTTCCCTCAGCATGAAGAAAAGATCAGAGGGATTATTCTTGCTTCTGTGCTATGTAACGAGGCAAGTTCATAATGAAACTTCAGGGGCCAATTTCCCTGGGGTTCCATAAGCAAATTCTTCTTAGCTCTCAGATCAATTACTTGCTGAAAAGATTCTCCCAATGCTGAGCTGTTTGGACAACATAAAATAATATGCTTCAAATCCTTGTTAGCAGATACCTGTTAAAATTCATATCACACTACTAAATACAGCAGATCCCATTTTAATTCACTTTGCTTCTTCTCAGTATGAAAGATGGAAGGGAACTTTTAGGTCATCTAATCCAACCCTCACCCAAGCAGGAGACCCTACACCATTTCTGACAGATGGAAGTCCAGTCTCTTCTTGAAAACTTCCAGTGATGAAGCTCCCACAATTTTTGAAGGCAAGTTGTTCCATTGGTTGATTGTTCTCACTGTCAGAAAATTTCTTCTTATTTCTAGGTTGAATCTCTCCTTGATCAGTTTCCATTCATTATTCCTTGTCTGGCCTTCAGATGCTTTGGAAAATAGCTTGATCCCTTCCTCTCTGCAGCAGCCCCTCAGATATTGAAACACTGCTATCATGTCTTCCCTGGTCCTTCTCTTCACTAGACTAGCCGTGCCCAGTTCCTGCAACCGCTCATTAGCCTCCAGTCCCCTTGGTTATTCTTGGTTATTCTTCTCTGCACTCTTTCTAGAGTCTCAACATCTTTTTTATAGTCTGGTGACCAAAACTGGATGCAGTATTCTAGGTGTGGTCTTACTAAAGCTTTATAGAGTCATTTTAGTACCTCACTTGATCTTGATTGTATCTCTCTGTTAATGCAATTTAGGATTGCATTGACTTTGTTGACTGCCACCACACACTGTTGGCTCATATTTAATTGGTTGTCCAAGACTCCAAGATCCCTCTCACAGTTACTGCTATTGAGCTTGGTTTCACCCAGTCTATATATATGTACTTTTGGTTTTCTTGCCTAAGCAAGAAAAGTAACATTTTACTTTTCTCTATATTGAATTTCATTTTGTTAGATACAGCCCAGTGTTCAAGTCTGCCAAAATCCATATGGATCTTGAGCCTATCATCTAGGGTATTAGCTATTCCTGCCAGCTTATTACCTGCAAATTTGGTAAATTCCCTTCTATTCCCTCATCTAAGTCATTTATGAAAATACTGAAGATTACTGGGCCCAAGACGAAACCTTCCCTCCTGCCATTGCTTACTTCCCACTGCTTACTTCCCTCTATTTTACCAATAGAGATTGAACTGAAAACATCTGTGATTAGAATTCTTCATGAAAGTTATTGTCAGTTCTTTCCTGGAGTAGGGGTAATGCCCAATCATGCCCCCCCAATAGAAACATATGATCTTAGTGTTCTCTTTTTTGTATCCCTCAAGAACTTGCAAAACTGTTTGTACATTTCTGCATAAAACCCATTTAAAATTATATGCAACAGAAAGAAATTGAATGGTTCTTTTTATCATGCTCACTTCTGACTTGTCACCATGAATTCTAAGTTTTTTAATCATTTATTTTCTTTTTAATTTTAATGTACCTAATGGAATAAGAATTCTGCTTTTTGGAATGAATAGGATTTGGACATCATTCTCTGACATTTAATATTCTTGAACCTAAAATATGCTTCCAAGTAATCATTACTTCTTTTCATCCTTGATTGTTATGCCTTGTTCAATCTAAAAAAAATCCTCCAGCCTTGTGCTGACAGTTCAGTAGCAAAATACAAAGAATATAAAACCTGAACAGTGATCAACAGATTATGTCAGCATGATTTGAGTATCAAGTGTGCACATTCTTTGCAAATGCAAAGAATTTTACAATGGTCAAATCATCATGCTTGCATTCATTTAGGAAATGACTGGCTGTGAAAGTGAATAAATCCAGAGATAGTGCAAAGGAATGGCACAAACACCTTTATTCATATCTAGATTGGCACTAATTCCAAGGATCCAAATATATTTGTTTAAGATAAGGTTGTAAAGAAAAACTTAGCCCAGTAAAAAAAAAAACCCTCTTCCCTAACCATCTTAAATTAGAACTGAAACTATTATAACTTTGCTGGCTGGGAATGATCATTAACACATCTTGGAGGCATCATTTGGACAAAGGCAATTTTGGAGATGCTATTGAAATCCCCAATCTATCCATTCAAACACACATTTTTTACAAAAACTGTTCAAATGTGCATGTTTATATTTCATAGCATGGTCAATTATTGAAGGAACAAACAAGAAACGCAGAGGGCTGGTCCTTCTGTAGTTATTGTATCATCCATGATGACAGAGTGGAAGCTGCAAATTCAGAAAAACCCTATATCAGTTATGAGGCACTCAGAAATAGTAACAGAGGAGGTGTTTTTTCGTTTCTCCCTTCTTCTGAATCATCAAGGTCTCTGTCTGTCTGTCTGTCTGTCTGTCTGTCTCTCTCTCTCTCTCTCTCTCTCTCTCTCTCTCTCACACACACACACACACACACACTTACTCACTGTCATGTATCATCCAGATACCAGATTGGATCTGTCATGACCATCCTAAATATTCAGTTCTTACCTATGGATCCATAGCTCTCAGCTGAAATCCTCAAAGAGCAAAAATGAAAGAGAGCTTCCCTTAGGCCACTGAAAGGAATTTCCTTTAGGAGAGAGAAAGAGGATGGGAAGTAGGAGAAAAATTGAAGTGTGAGGTAAGGCTCCCACTTCCATGCCCACTCAGGTCCATTTTTTCCTTATCATTGCAAAGGAGCCCCTTCCAAACATGGTGCATAAACACCAATTACACATGCTGACAGCTGATAAAAAGAAAAGACCAGCATTTGCTCACACTGCAGGCTGATAGCATTCACATCATACACCATTTGTTACTAGGCAACTGATTAAATATATGTGCTGGCCCCTCAAGCAGTACTTGCAATTAATTAACCAACCCATTTTCATTTTGACTTTCTTCCCCCAATCCTTTATGCAAATTAACAGCCAAAGGGTGCTAGTAATCTTTCCCAACTGAGGATGGCTAGGAGTCATCCAGCCGCGAGAAATGGTCACCTCTGAATAGACTAGGGAAGCTCAAGGGCATCTGGATAGCACAAAAGGTTCCCCTTTCCATTCTCCTTATCCGTGTATGGAGGGGGATGGGCAGGGAGACACTAACAATGAATTTCTAGATGAATCTACTCGGAAGTGAATTCAGATCAGGTCATTGAAATTTATTCCCAAGTATGTGAGGATGGAATGTTTTTTATTTGGCAATACAATATTAAACATCTAGCTGCCCTTTCTTGCTTTTGCCTGAAGGCACAGGATATCAATCAGCAATGGGATCCTACCTGTTCTGCTACTGGTTCGGTGATCACGTGTGCACCTAATGTGCATGCACCTAAGATGCCCACAGCTTTCCACACGCCACCTGATGCCTGCAATGCCAATCAGCTGAGAGGATAAAGAAGAGAAGAGTGCAGGGGGCAGGTGGGAGAGCCTATCCTGCACTTTTCTCTTCTTTCTCCTTTCAGCTGATTGTGGAGGCTTTTTTCCCTCCTCTCAGGTGATCGGGGGAGACTTTTTTTTTTACTACTGGTTCAGCCGAACCAGGCCGAACCAGTGGCATACCACCACCAATATCACTGTATGGAATAAAGATACAACAGGAAAACAGAACAATAGAATTATAATTCTGGAAATTATAATTTACCCTTTCAAATCCAACTCCCATCTCATAGAATCTGCATCATTGTGAAGCATTCCAATGTCTCTTTAACCGCACCTAATGAAGAAGAGCCCCCATCTCCCTGGACAATTGGCACCAGTGTCAAATTGCTCTTATCCTCTGGCAAGGTTATTTTTTGGCAAGGGATGGGGATTCAGTCCCAATCTGCCTTTTTGCAACATAAACTATTATTCTGCATCCCAGAAGAACAGAGGACAGGTCTTGTCTTTCTTTGGTCTGATATTCTTTTTGTTCCTTACATAGTAGTTTCATATCTTCCTTTAGTGTTCTACACATCCTCAATGTCTCTTCTTAGGATTTAGCATCAAGGTCCCTGGGCATCCTTAAGGCTTCCAGACCATAAGATGCCATGTTATGTTTTGACCCCATGTTCAAAGTTTTTCATGACTTCCAGTTCTCCTTCCCCCAGACACCACCCAGGATATTCCCTATGAAAAAAATAGAGAAATGCCTCCCTTAAAATGTGTGTGTGTAAAAATCATATAAATCTTCATACAAGGGACCTTGAATAACATAATATCTCTCTACTCTGAGAGCTTAATGGAAATTGGGCTGCATGTATAATTTTGATAGCCTCTATATAACTCTTTTTGCAAACTATTGGGCACTAGGAATTGTAAAGCTCCTAAAGGTAATACAGTGTGTATAGTTGGACAGAGAGTTTGAACCCCATAGAACAACATCTGCCTATCTCCATGTGAGGATTCCCAAGGAAGGATAAAATTGTAACATGGCACCTTCTGGTAGTCACTATTCTATTCCTTAAATGTATTCCAACTTTTCTGAATTCTTCTTAAGACATAGTTCCCAAACCCTCAACAGAAATGCTGTCTGACTACGATTTTTATTAGACTTTATTCAGCCAAAGGCAGGTGGATAAATATTGTCTGAAGGATGACAATCTTGCCAGGAGTTAAGCATTATCGTGCTATTTTTTTTTTTTATGTATAGGCATGGAAAGAAAGACATTGCGATCTGATAAGATTATAATCTGGTAATATCCTGCTAGCTCTTCAAAGAGTTTGCATTGTTGCTTGGAAATGTTGCAAGGTTCTAGCATTTTCTTCCAAATGTTGTTTTTAAGGTAAGGACACTGAAATCTAGTGCTGTAAAATTTTGGCCACTTAAAATTGTTTTTTTTAATTGCTCTGTGGTCACCATCCTGGCTGAAATGATGTCCAAAACAATAGCTTTGCCAGTCCTAGGAGATTTTGACAAAATATCAAATTTTGAAGTGTACTGTGGAAGTATAAGACCAGCCTGCAAAAACATTGAGCCACCTAGATATCCCATTTAGCATTTATTAGAAATGCATATATATATTTATTAGAAATATATATTTATTAGAAATATATATATATATATTCTTAAGTTTTTGTGGGTACTTACATGTATGGTATTCAGCTTTGTTC
>BLBF01000063.1:3366458-3430557 GCA_015471245.1 Laticauda colubrina
ATAGATATAGATATAGATATAGATATAGATATAGATATAGATATAGATATAGATATAGATATAGATATAGATATAGATATAGATATAGATATAGATATAGATATAGATATAGATATGTATAGATATATATTCATGTGCATTTCTAATCAAAGAAATTGTAAAGAAGCATCCCAGGATCAGCTTCAGTATTTTTCTCATTTCCGTCTTTCTCTGTTAAACCAACCTGTCACAAACAATACTAAAATCTGAAAACCTCATTATCATCTCCTTCACTTGTCAAAGCAAGGACGGTCCATGAATTATCCTGGCATTCCAACAGCCAATGGCATTGCTTGCATGTTGAAAAAAAAAATATTGTACGTCTTCTCTTTGGATTGCACTCATGATTTAGAGTGCAAACCTCATTTGTAAAAACCCACAAAAAACATCACAGCATCGAGATGACCAGCCTGACTGGGAGGTTCAAGATCAATATTTAAACACTCGGAACATAAGCAAAAAATGCTAATGGAAGGGGTTGTAAAAGAGAAGAGAGAAATAGAAATAAAAAAAGATGAAAGATTTATAAGTGGTTTCTCATTGGGTCAATGAGACAAGGCACTGGGCACTGGGACAAGACTTACACCTTTGGACTTGGATTTAATTGCACAGCAATGCCATTCACCAATCCTGCTATTTTAACCTACTGATTTTATAATATAGTTATCCTATTAAAATTCTATGAGAGAGACTGGAAATACACATGGAGAATAGGTAGCTACAAGGATTTGGGAAGATCTGTCTGTTCCTATTACACTTGATCAAATGGAACTGTCAGCAGCTTTGGCAGAGATCACCTTTGATGAGGAAAAGGAAAGAACTACATTATAAGAGGGTTCAAAGACAAATAATAATAAAAAAAGCTCACCAGAATTTGCAATTAAATGGAAGGAGTTATTGTTCTGCTTTCTGGTAGAGAATAGAGCTCCAGTCTTGCTGTTCAGCTTGCCTTTAATGAGAACTTCCTAAATTGGATCAGCTCACTCTACTCTCTCAAAACCAATGCAATTTAGGCAAAGCATCGGCATAGAAATATGTGCTGCAGGTTATTTCCAGTTGGTCCCTTCCTTTCTTCCATTGATATTTCTAAATCTTTTCTCTTTTTTTGCTTTGAATCAATGGATTCTCAAAAGTACTGTCTGGTAGTAGAGTTGAGGATGTGATGAATGGAGGTAAATTTTCAAAGAATAGAAGTCTGGAAAATTAAAGGTCTGTGCCAATTGGGGCAAACTATCTGCTGGCTGAAACTAGAGGAGCTCTTTGACATTGTCAATGTGCTCATTTTGGGTATGGATACAGAATTAAGCTGTTTTTCAGAGCCAGATATTTTGACTTGCTGAGCTTCAATTATTACAAAAGAGTTGCTTTCTATTGCACAAGTAGATTAAGGTTTTTGCATACATATACTATATCCACTGCAAATACATCTGCAAACCTAGTGGTCCTTACAAAGGTACCCTGTATGTGGAAAGATAAATTAGAAGTATTTCAAAAATAACAAGTTGAAAAATTCATGAGAAAACCTAGGATCAAATGTAGATGTCAGACCTGAATATGTTTTGGAGAAATAGAGGACACAAAATGGATAGAGGGATCAGCCTACAGATTATAGAATATTTACACAATGTAAATACACACTTTGTAGATATTCCATATGTAGCTACTGTGTCCTCCAGTCCCTGACATAGTAAGATTAAAGAACGCTTTGAAAAGTATTGCTCAGGGTCACTGGAATGCGAGTTCAATTGGTATAATCATGTAGACTTTGAAAATGTGATACAATTTTTATCACAAAGTTCATGGGCAACAACCCAACACATGGCACACCAAAGTTCTTTTTTCCCCTTTTATTTGCTCAAAAGCAAGAGAAGTATTTATTTCACCAATGAAATATGAAACCAAAGTTTCTTTTAAGTACAAACATATTACCCAAGTTCTCAGTGGAATTTCCCTTCCTGTGTTCCTTCTGAAAAAGCAACAGTGAAAGTGGAGACATGATTAGTCAAGCATTACTAGGTTCTTTACTAGAAAAGTTTCTTGCTTCCAATAAAATCTACCCCATAATTATTTTCTACAATTCTCATAACAACATTACATACATTAATTGCACTACAGGTAGTACTCAACTTACAACAATTCATTTAGTGACTGTACAAAGTTTCAAAGGCAGTTGTGAGGACCTGTAGTCTCTCAAAATAACCCAAAACCCAAAACATATTAAAGTCTGGTAAGGCCTTCAACTTAACTTCACTGTTTTATTAGGCACAGTTTAAAGTCACAAAAGTAAATAATGAGGCTAACAGAAAACCAAAACAAAGCGCATTGATGAGAGTTCTGAAGCAAGCCGAGATAACTAATCATAAACTCCAGGCAAATAACTGAGAAAAGTCCATGGGAAGAACGCCAACAAAGATAAACCTCTTTCAAGGTAAACACTAATTGACTCCAGCAATTCTAACTACGTATCTGAAAAACTTATATACATAGCTCCCACTTGCAAGCCAAAAGGAGGATCATGGTAATCATCTCTTGAATAGACCTCGCTTTTCCCTGATCCACTCCTCCCTGCATGACCTAGGATGGATAGGCAATGGGCCTAGATCCTCCTCTGACTGCTCAGCCGGACTCTGCCCTTCCCCAGCCTCCTCCACCACCTCTGGAGCCACACTCCCACTCCCTGTTGGCTGTTCCTCCTCTTCCTCAGAGTCAGACTCACTTCCTCAGAGTCAGACTCAATCCCCCCCCCCCCGCAATTGGTGTGAATCTCGGATGCTATCCATTTCATACTCCTCCTCTCCCAGAGGGGCTACTGGGGCCGGCTGTGATGGAGCCAGTCTATGCGGACTGTCAGGTGAGGCAGGGACTAACAGAGAATGATGAAAAACAGGATGGATATGCATGATCCGTGGAAGGGAGAGCTGATAAGCCACAGCATTGATCAACTTGACTGGAAAAGGTCCCAAGTAATGGTAATCAAGCTTTTTCGATAGACGCATCATTGGTAAATATCGAGTAGAGAGCCAAACTCGATTGCTGACTGCTAAAAGTGGAACATTGCGATGATGTTGGCCTGCAAACCATTTATAGTCTTCCTTGGTTCTCTCTAGTTGATTGCAGACCATGTGGTGCAGAGCTTTTAACTCCTGCAAAAATGTATCCACTGCTGGAACTGGGCAATCAGACAGAGCTAAAGGGAAAAGTCATAGATGAAACCCATAGTAAGCAAAGAAAAGGGACACAGGGGTGGAATGTATGTTGAGCATTGTTATAAACGAATTCTGCCACTGGCAGCACTTCCACCCAATTGTCTTCTTGAGTACTGCTGAAACAATGGAAAAACTGCTCCAAAATAGCATTCACTCTCTCTGTCCCCCCCATCAGTTTTGGAGTGATGAACAGACAGCAGACATGCCTGAACCTGCAGTTTTGCAAGTAGGGTCTGCCAGAAGCGTGCCGTAAATTGTACCACCCAATCTGATACCATGCGGTATGGTAACCCATGCAACTGGAAAACATGGGAGATAAACAATTGAGCCTTTATCTTGGCTGATGGAAGACCTGCACATGGAATAAAGTGGGTCATTTTAGTCAATATATCCACCACCACCAAAATGGTTGTGGTACCATTCGATGGTGGTAACTCAATGATAAAATCCAATGAAACTGCCCCCCCCACAGTCATTCTGGTGTGGGCAAGGTCTGCAAGAGACCAGGGGGTACACCAGGAGCATACTTGGCTTGGCGACAGATCCCACAGGACACCACATATCCCGACACATCATGTTTAAATCTTGACCACCAAAATGTCCTAGAGATGAGGTGCAGTGTTTTGAACACCCCAAAGTGTCCTGCTGCCAGACTATCATGACATTGATGTAGGATAAGGCCACGAAGAGGACCTCCAGGCAGGTAAATGCTATCATGGAACTGCAACAGGTCCCCAATGTACACCCAAGGAGTCTCTTGTCTCCCATTCTCATCCAATTCTCGACGTCGAGCTGCCACAAATGGGTCCTACTGCTTCACCTCCTGAATCCACACTCAAAGGTCCACAAATTCCTCACTGGCCGCAAACTGCTCCAATGGAATCACCGTCTGAGGCAAGATTTTATCTTCCCTTTGGGTATACTCAGGCTTCGAGATAGGGCGTCGGTGCATTGATTCCCTCCACTCGGAACATAGGTCACCCAGAAATTAAATCTAGCAAAGAATAAGGACCATCTCACCTGACACTGGTTCAATGTCTGAGCTGTACGTAGGTGTTCCAAATTGCGATGATCTGTCCAAACCTTGATTTGGTGATGAGACCCCTCCAGCTGGTGTCACCATGTCTCAAAAGCAACCTTAATTGCCAATAGCTCCTTGTCCCAAATTGCATAGTTGCACTCTGGAGCTGACAACTTCTGGGAATAATAAGCACACGGGAACAAGGTGCCTGCAGGAGCATAGGCCTGGAGGAGCACTGCACCAACAGCCACATTGGAAGCATCTGTTTTCACCACAAATGGCTGGCCTGGATCAGGGTGTTTGAGGATAGGCTCAGAAGCAAAGGTGACTTTCAACGCCTCAAAAGCTACCTGCTCCTCAGCACCCCAATGGAACTTCTCTCCCTTCTAGAGCAGATTAGAAAGGGGAGCAGTCAATGCAGCAAAGCGGGGAATAAATGTGCAATAGTACTTCACAAACCCCAACAGTCATTGCACATCCTTAACCCGCTGTGGAGGTTCCCATGCCTGCAACGATTGTCCTTTTTCTGGGTCCATTTCCACCCCAGCAGGTGAAATACAATATTCCAAGAAGTCAATCGTGGTTTTTGCAAACTGACACTTCTCATGTTTAGCAAACAGGTGGTTATCATGCAAACGTTGCAACACCAGCCACACATACTGCCAATGTTCCTGCAGGGAGTCTGAGTAAATCAAAATGTCATCTAAATAAATGACCATGAATTGATCCAACAAATCATGGAAAGCATCGTGCATGAAATGCATGAACACAGCTGGGGCATTGGTTAATCCAAAAGGCATCACAGTATACTCAAAATACCCATACCTCATCCAGAAAGCTGTTTTCCACTCATCCCCTGCACAAATGCGAACCAGATTGGCCCCATGCAAGTCCAACTTTGTAAAGATCTTAGCTTGACAAAGCCACTCAATCAGTTCAGGGATGAGGGGAAGCGGGTACTGATTTCTCACTGTGATTGCATTCAACTTGCGATAATCAAACAAAAATGTAGCTCCCCCAATTTCTTTTTCACAAAAAGCACTGGTGAAGCCAATAGGAAGGTAGAAGGGAAACCCCCTTTCTGGAGGTTCTTGTCAATAAAATCCTGCAACGCAGCCAACTCTGGTTCCGACAGGGATATATCAGACCCACCAGCAATTTTGCATGAGGCAACAAGTCAATTAGACAGTCATATGCCCAATGAGGAGGCAACTGATCCACCTCCTTCTCCCCACACACATCAGCAAAGTCCACCAACTCCGCAGGTAGATCCAGGTCCACGGGCATAGCAACACTCCCTGCACAGAAGCACAAGCAATGGTTGGCACACATCCTATGAAGGAACTGCACAGCTCCAGACGACCAGACGATCTGTGGATCATGGGCCTGTAGCCACTCCAAACCCAGCACCACCAGAAAATGAGGCACTGAGGCAACATAAAACACGGTTTCCTCCACATGCTGCCCAATACGCATGAAAAGGGGTTTGGTTGCAGCAACCACAGGTCCCGAATGAAGGGGTCGGTCAATCGTCTCCACCATTACTGGTGGGAATACCTGTTGCTGAGGAATGAACACTGCTTGACAAAATGAGCATCCATGAAATTGGCTGTGGCCCCTGAGTCGACCAAAGCTGGGATCTCCACTGCTTCCACACCAGGCACAAACACACTTGCTGGAAGCACAAGATGCTTCACCAACAGCAACTGTGGTGAAGATGTTGAAGATGTCAAAGGTGGCAAGGGTGGCAAGTGAAGATGGTGAAGATGGCGGGCCTATGGACTTTACACACTGACCTGCAGATCCCCATAGGCCGAGCGATGCTCATTTCCCACCACTGCAAGTGTCACTGCTGTGGATGTCTTAACAGGACACTTATCCACAAAATGGCCTTTATTGCCACAATAGAGGCATAAACCATCACAATAACGTCCATTCTTTTCTACTTGAGTCAGGTGAGGGCGGCCAGCCCCTAACTGCATGGGTTCCTCCAAAGGCACTTTCACTAAGGGCATCATCTTGCTGGAAACAGATACGGTCTCAGTCTGTTGTCACACCTGTTGCTGCTGAAGTCTAGCATTGATACGAAGATACAAATGCATGAGCTCCTGAAGGGTGCAAAGGCATTCAGTGCACGCCAACTCATCCAAAAGTTCTGGCGACAAACCCTCCTGGAACTAGTCTAATAGTGTTGCCTCATTCCATTGTACATCCTGAGCAACCACCCGATAACTAGCAATATAATCCATGAGCGAGCCACGCCCCTGCTTCAACTTTCTCAAATGTCTGTTTGCTGTTTGGCTTTGAACAGGGTCCTCAAACATGGCCTGAAACTGACAGCAAAATTCAGCATTATTGTCCAACACCTGGTTGGGCTGGGTCAGCAGAGGCATCACCCAACTTGCTGCAGAGCCTGACAACAAACTAATCAAAAACCCCACCTTATCCCAGTCAGTGGAAAAGTCCTCGGGCTGAAGGCTCATGGAAAACTGGCACTGCCCAAAAAATGCTGGAAATTGGGTCAGCGAACCATCAAATTTATCTGGCACTGCCACTGCACATTTTAAGCGTGGCTAGGCAGCTTGCATTTGTGCCACCTGTGCAGTCAAAAGAGCCACTTGCTGGCTTAACTGGGCAATCTCTGCTCTGAATGATCCATGGTCACCACACAAAAAAATAAGTTGAAGGGGAGGCTGGAGTCAAAATGTGATGATCTGTAGTCTCTCAAAATAGCCCAAAATCCAAAACCCAAAACATATATTAAAGTCCGGTCAGGCCTTCAACTTAACTTCACTGTTTTATTAGGCACAGTTTAAAGTCACAAAAGTAAATAATGAGGCTAACAGAAAACCAAAACAAACCGCATTGATGAGAGTTCTGAAGCAAGCTGAGATAACTAATCAGTAACTTCAGGCAAATAACCGAGAAAAGTCCATGGGAAGAACGCCAGCAAAGATAAGCTTCTTTCAAGGTAAACACTAATTGACTCCAGCAATTCTAACTACGTAGCTGAAAAGCTTATACACATAGCTCCCACCTGCAAGCCAAAAGGAGGATCATGGTAATCTCCTCTTGAGTAACTTCGCTTTTCCCTGATCCTCTCCTCCCTGCATGACCTAGGATGGAGAGAGGATGGGCCTGGATCCTCCTCTGACTGCTCAGCCGGACTCTGCCCTTCCCCAGCCTCCTCCACCACCTCTGGAGCCACACTCCCACTCCCTGTTGGCTGTTCCTCCTCTTCCTCAGAGTCAGACTCCACCAGGGGCATGACAGTAGTGAAAAAAGTGATTTATGACCATTTTTCACATTTATGACTGTTGTGTCATCCCCAGGGGTCTCATGCTCAAAATTCAGATGCTTGGCAACTGACTCATATTTATGACGGTTGCTGTTTCCCAGGATCATGTGATTGCCTTTTGCGACTTTCTGACAAGCAAAATCAATGAGGAAACCTAATTTCGTTAACAACCACGTTCTTGACTTAACAACTGCAGGGATTCACTAAACAACAGTGACAAGAAAAAAATCATAAAATGGAGCAAAACGCACTTAACAAATGACTGATTTAGCAACAGAAATGTTGGCTTCAATTGTGGCTGTAAGTCAAGGACTACTTGTACCTAACAATCTTTGGGAGGCAAGAGATTATTCTCTTCAGCCTAAACTGCACAGAGGAGATGTCTTCCTTGTCATTCACTTTCTCTGTCGTTTTGAACCTCACTCAGCTCCCTTCAAGAATTTTGTCCCATTCTTGTCTGGAATCCATCACCGGTCACAATCCTTTCCGATTTTTCTTTTCCTCTCTTTTCAAATTTTCTACCTCTCTCTTTCACTTTGCCAATATATCATATATGTTATATAATATAACATATTATATTATAATATAATATGTAATATAACATATTATATAACCATATGTTATATAATATAACAGTCCCTTTTCCTGTTAGAATATTATGCTAAAATTTCTTCCCCCAGGTTTATTGTCAGCTAAATTGTCAGTATCTGCAGGATCACGACAGGGTGGCAAACAGACTTTAATAGCAATAGCAATAGCACTTAGACTTATATACCTCTTCACAGCCCTCTCTAAGCAGTTTAAAGAGTCAGCATATTGCCCCCAACAATCTGGATCCTCATTTTACCAAATTCAGAAGGATGGAAGGCTGAGTCAACCCTGAGCCAGTGAGAATTGAACTGCAGCATCCTGTCATAATCATAATCAGAGCCTGAAGGAGGTTATGTAGGCAAGGTAGAGAAACATGAGATAAGAGTGCACTGCCCAATTCTTCTACCCATGCTGACCACTCGCAACCTCTTCAAAGTAAATAATCAGGGTGAAGTCAAAGTTCAATAAAGCAGAATGCTCTTCCTTTGATCATCCAAACATTTGCTATATAGTAATTCTATTTTCTTTATGTGGCCATGCAAATCAAGATTTATACTGTTGTAATCGAGAAGCACATCAACATTGCTGTACATGAACAATGAGCCTATGCAATCAGCATTGTTATTCTTTGGTATAGTTTAAGAAACTCCAGTATATTATTCACAGTGACAAGTTGGAGTTAAAAAAAAAGACCTTGTCTTGAGCAGTGGCTTGTAACATTTGAAAGTTCACAGTAATCCCCGTAGCTTTGTTCAATTGAGTTTTCAGATGCTACTGTTGGTATTTGCAGAAAGTTTGAAGGAGGATTCTTAATAATGTGGTAATGTTTTGAAGAACCCAACCCTTCAATCTCGAGATCCTTTCAATCTTACCCAGTGATTGCTTAATGGGATTATATCTGAGCATTTCCAACTTCTGGAAATCTCCAACATTTTATTGTTGCTTGCTTGTAAGAGTTATACTTCACCTTTTGTCCAGCAGTTCAGAGGAGATCTCCCCTCATTTTATCTCTACCACCACAACTTGGTCGGGGAGGTTGGGCTGAGGGAAAGTTAACAATCCAAATTCTGCCAGTGAATTACCTGGCTGAGGTAGGACTTGAAATTGGATTTTCCCAATCTTTCTCCATCAATGTAATTACCTAAGGCAGTTTTCTTTGATTTCAGGGTTTCTTCTTCCTGACAAGCTAATAATTAAGTCATAAAATCAGCATATAGTGAAGCTTTGGGTTCAAATCCTTGATTACACAGAGACCCTCATTTTCAGGCCCCAGGAACCAACACCAGCATTCTTGGGTAGACACTGAGGCCTGTAGGTGTTGATCTCTGCTCCAGATTTAGTTCATTTATTTGTTTCTTTCCCCCAGGTCCAGCTTTTATCTAAGAGCAGGCAGCTGCAGACACATGTCATTTTAAATATCCAATAATGCCTTGAGGGATGCTGCTGTTGGAATTTTAATTGGGTTCACCTGATTTGCTTGCAACCCCTAACCTGTTTCCAAGTGTTGTGGCTACCTGCCATCTGTAAGGCTGAATCCAGGAGAACTGGATAGGGGCAGAACCTGAATCTGCCACCTGCCATACTGTTGCCATCAGACAGACCTTTCGCCAGTTTTTACCTGGAAATACCTGAGGAAAAATAAAGACTGTTCAAAAGGTAATATATGAAAATAAATAATATTCTGCAATATAAATTAGAAGTATTGTAGTTGGGATGTTATTCTTTCATTTCAAAGAAAACCAAAATGTTACATCACCAAAGTATTACAATACCCACCTTGTATTTTCATCAGTGGCTTCCCATGCCATGCCATGATTATCATAGGCACAGCGCTTCATTTGAAGCCAACTTTTGCCAGTAGTAGTGCTGGTACAGATTGAAATCTACTCAGTTTCAAAAATGCTGTTTGTTTGCTTATCTCCTCTTGGAGATCAATTCTTACTATAAGAATTTTTCTTTCCCACAGAAATCCTCTGTCTTGCAACACTGATCTTAAAAGGCAAGAACTTTACTTAAGACATCCTCATGGATTTTTTAAAAAAACCTCTAATAAACTGGGGCAATGTAAGAACCTACTTAACACTTTGAGAACTGTGGTGGCACAGTGGTTAGAATGCAGTATTGTGGGCTAACTCACTGCCCACAGCTGGGAGTTTGATCCTCACTGGATTAGGATTGACTAAGCCTTCCACCAAGGTCAGTAAAATGAGGATCCAGATTGTTGGAGGCAAAATGCTGGCTTGTAACCGCTTGGACAGGGCTGTAAAGCATTGTATAAACTGCTTAAATAGGGCTGTAAAGCACTATATAAAAGTCACGGGTGTCAAACTCACAATGTAATGTTGCTATCACATGACATTTTTTAAATGTTTTTCCCATTCACAGAGTTGGGGTGGTCATGGCCTGCATGTGACACATCTGGCCCATGACACTCCTGGTCTAAGGCAGAGGTGGTATTCAGCAGGTTCTGACCAGTTCTGGAGAACCGGTAGTGGAAATTTTGATTAGTTCAAAAATTGGCAAATACCACCTCTGACTTTACAGTACCCCTCCTCTGCCACACCCACCAAGCCATGCCCACAGAACCAGTAGTAAAAAAAAATTGAATCCCACTCCTGGTCTAAGTGCTATTGCTATTGTGAAGGAGTGAAGCAGTTCCAGATCATTGTTTTTCCTTGTGATTAAGCATCTGAAGATGTGAACGTACATCATGTGAAAAGTTAACCAAAGCACTTCTGGGTGCTGCTATTTGTCCTTTGGCCCCACTGTCTTGCCTCTGTTTAGAGCAGAGGTCTCCAACCTTGGCAACTTTAAGACATGTGGACTTCAACTCCCAGAATTCCTCAGCCAGCTTTGCTCTAACTCAACCAGTTTTGCTGGCTGATGAACTCTGGGAGTTGAAGTCCACAAGTCTTAAAGTGGCCAAGGTTGGAGACCCCTGGTTTAGGCAGTCTGTTTCCAATTTAATCAAGGCTCAAGGGAAGAGCGGGTTCTGAAAAGATTCATATTGTCTGAGTAGGTCCACCGTTCCAGATCCAAAACTCATTGGAAATTTACATGAGCAGAAAAAGGGGCTTGCTGAAGAAATCTGTCATTGCCTTGTGAACAGCAATGAGACTAAAGATGGGTGGATCCAGCACCTTCTTCCTCAGTTCTACACAACACATTTCAATTAAACAGACATGGAAGACCAAAGCAAGGTTTCACCCTGATCTGACAGCTTGTTAAGACCTGCAGGCACAACTTGGCAGGGAGGATTGGACATTCTGGTTGCTATAGCTAAACCAATTGTGAAAACAAAAATCTTTGACTAGAAACAACATTAGCTCCAGATCTCAAAGTGGCAGGGAAATCAGTCATTAACAAGTGATGGAGTCAGCCCACCTGTAATCTCTAAAACTGCATTTATCAAAATCATGGGAATCTCCTGAGAAAAATGCAATGATAGTGATTACTATCTCTTTAGATGCTCCTTCTCAAGGTTGTTAAATCCAGGAAGGTGAATGCTGGGCGGGGGTGAAAGAAAAGGAATGAGGCAACACCTGTATTCCTTTTACAGGCCCTTGCATGCTCTTCTCCTTTCATTGTGTATTCACCATGTTTTATCTTTAATTTGCTTTTAATTATGTCTCTGCTCTTGTTCATCTCACGAGGTTTGTGCCAAAGTTTCTTGCCTGCCCCAGTTTCCCATCTTGCTTATGACAGTTAATTCAAAGGGAGATGAGAGAGAAAATTCTCTTACCAAGTTAAGACTTGAAGTCTGTTTGCTGAACCAGACAGAAATGATAATCTGCCTATAGATCTATAAGGCTTAAGAAGAGGGATTTCTTAAAGGCTCTCTAAGCATGCATAGGAATCTATGCACGTATCTGTATTTTTCTGTATTGATTACATATTGCTATTAATCAAATTGCTCCATCTTCACGATGTATTTAGATGTCCTTTTAGCAAATGCATAGGGAAATAAGCATGGTTTGTAAACAATGCCCCCATGCATCTTTGGGTTGTCAATGCCATGAGTGACGTAGTTGATGGTAAGAGAGGGGGAAGATTCTCCAGGCAAAACTACACAGGATGCTAAAACTAGGAGAATGTTCAGATGTGCTGCCTTGAGTCTCCAGAAACATGATACTTTAATGTTGTCCTCCACTTCCAGTATGTGTTTGGTTTACTTTTCTATGTTCTGTTGATTTTGATGGAACAGACTTTAGTAGTGGATGCTGTTCAAAGAGTCAGAAGTCCTTAGAAGAAATCCATTTGTCATTTTTTCTCTAACTCTGCCCCAAAGTAGCACTGTCCCATCTTGCTGGGATTTTTGTAAAGATTTCATTTTTTAAAAATAAAAAAGTTGACTATTCTAAAAGCATTTTATTTGAGCTTGAGCATGCATTTTCCCTGCCTGTAGCTTTTTGTAAACAAAAATGATCAAATTCCATCAGAACATGCTATTTTATTGTGTCTCCCACATAATGAAAATAATTTTTCAGTGGACTGTTCCAGTAGACTTGTTAATGTAATTGGGACATAAAAGCATTATTCATGACAATGCCATTTTTTTCAGGATAAGCTACCCTAACCCAATGGAACTGGCTTCTCTTTGAATAGTCATGGGTTTTATCAAAACTTTCTGGGGTCCCTATTTTTCATTTCATTCTTTTCAAATGATTTTTCTTTTCTGATTTTTCCAAATGACTCCATCTACTTGTCATAAACTTTTAAAGCTGGACTATCTAGTACATGGGAGAGTGTATTGCTTCTGAGTTGTGTAATGTGTTCCCTAGGGAAGTATGCTTCCTTTCCACTCTCCCAATATTCAGGAAGATGGTAACAACAGATCTCTTCTGCCATGATTTTAATTATTAATTTATGTCAATGTTTTTTAATTCTGATTTTACTTATCTTAATGTTTTCATTTGTGTTTTATATTTTTATTGTTATAAGCCATTTAATTGTTAATGGTTGAAAACATTAGTTTAGATGGAAATCTATCAAATAATGTGTGTATGTATGTGTAAGGGAGGGAAGGAGGAAGGGGGGGGGGGAAGAGCGAGAGAGACTTTTAATTTTTTTTTCCACACCTGTGGCAAATGATTCCAAAATAGTTACTAGAGAAGACTCAATAGTTTCTGAAGAGTTCTGTGGATGGCCTTCTATCAGGATATTATAGATCAGGGGTGTCAAACTCGTGTCATAACAGCAGCATCACGAGATGTATTGGAACTTCCCTCTCCACTTTGCTAAACCAGATAAGCCAGCACGTTACACATCCAGCCCACAGGACATAAGTTTGACAGCCCTGATATAGATCATAAACCATTAGGACAGCAAATTAATAAGCATGGCCTTCTTCTTCAGGGCACCTACAGATATATAGTTTTGGGCACTTGGAGAATAGGCTATACTACACTTTAAAAGAGATAACTAAAAACAAATAAGTTGCTTGAGCTCGAAGTATGCAACTGAAGCCATGCTGGCTCTTTCATCTGGTTGCCTCACATCAACCAGCAAATTCAAGAATAAGCCCTCCTCTTTAGAAGGCATTACTCCAAGGCTGGAAACAATCTCAATGCAGCTTTTTTTTATTTTATTTTAAATGTATCTTTCATTCTGTCAGTGCTGAAATAAGTTTGGATTAAAGCCAATTATATTTGTAGTGTATGTGAGGATGCAAAGAAACAACGAATGTCAAATTCCTGAGATAAAGGGAATGATATATTTTACAACACCCCCCCCCCAATCCTTCCTGAATTACAGTAAGATGTGGAAAATCATGGAATTTTTTCATGATAACAAGTGGCAAATTCCTTCTGTGTTCTGGTGAATAATTTTGATAGTTGGTTCATTCCTCTCAGTGCTCTACAGTGACCTTCCCCCCAATGCTGCCTGTCCATAGGAAATTTGATTTATTCATTTAGAAGACTTGCACTACTATCTATTTTATACAGAGGCCTCCAAACTTGGCAACTTTGCAACTATGCTGGCTGGAGAGTTCTGGAAGTTGAAGTCCATAAGTTTTTAAGTTGCCAAGTATGGAGACCCCTGATTTTATATATGATAATCCTAGGGAGCTCATAATGATATTCTATAAAATCAGAATAAATATAACAAAAAACTTACAGCATCAACATAGAGCTCTGGGGGCACAGAAATTAAAGTTCAGTATTGCTGGCAAACTCTGCCTACAGCTTGGAGTTTGAACCTGATGGACTCAAGGTTGATTCAGCCTTCTATTCTTCTGAGATCAATAAAATGAGGGAGAAGATTGTTGGTGGCAATATGCAAATAATGCTTCTATATTGTAAACTGCCCAGAGAGTTCTGTAAAGTGCTATGGGGCGATATATATCAGCTTAAATGCTTGCAGGGTTCACTTCCATCCTAATTCAATGCCTGGATGAAGAGCTTTCTGTGGGGCTATAATAAGGAGGGACACTTTCAAATCTCTGACATCAAGCTGAAGTTTGGGGCAACCACAAAAAGGTGCATCTCTAAGATTGTACCAGATGATAACATTTAAGGAAAAAGCACATGGAAAAGCACACACCCGCAATCTAATTTGGTAGGACGAGCAGATATTCCTAAGGAGAAGTGTAATTTCTAGGTAGCTCCAATGCATTACAGTAATCCAGTCAAGAGGTGATTAAGGCATAAATAACAGTATGCAAAGCCCCCTGGTCCAGGCAAAGGCACAACAGCCAGATCAGTTCTGAAAAATGGCTGCTTTTTTTTTTTTTTTAGCAAAAGAAAGTTTGTGCTGCTAAAATCAGCTGATATTGTGTTGTCACTTCTAAGTTTTGTTTTATGTTATCATCTACAGAAGGGGTATCAAACTCATGGTATCACATGATGTTATTGGGACTTTTTCCCCATTCGCTAAATCAGGCATGGGTATGGTCAGCATGTAATGCATTTGGCTTGTGGGCCCGGAGTTTGACAGCCCTGATCAACAGGGAAATGGAGGTAGGGGAAAGATTTCCAAGAAAAATCCCAGTTTTGCCCATACATGTGAGTCTGGAAGCTTGCATCAATTTCATATTTCCCAAGGACTTGAGATAGACAGTTATTGTTTAACAGTGTTAAGTGTCACAGGATATAAGCTGCCTTTCACAATTGATTGGTGGTGATTTTGTCAATGCTGATGCGGCTCAGATTTTGTGATTGCATCCAAGGCGCTGATTATTATTGGTACTATCTTTGCTTTCTTTTGCCACAATCATTCTACCTCTGCTTTCAGGTCTTTGTACTGTATATGACTTTGGAAGATTCTCCGGTTTCAGACTGCCCATATCTATCAGAAGCTGCTGGGGAGGAACATAAGTCCATTTACATGTTTAAAAAAGGTATTTTAACATTAAGTTATAGTCTTTGTACATGAAGCATAAATCACCTGACATGCGAAAGGTATCTCTAACCTTAGATATAAGTAGAAGAAACTGTGCACGCGTCAGTTCTAGAATAAAAATCAGTGTTGATTTTAAGGAAAGCAGAACCAAGAAAAACAGAATGTTATGATACAAAAATGAAATGGGAAGAAGGAAATTCTATCATCCTGGTGCAGAGGGTTTATTGAAAAAGGTATCTTGCACTGGTGTACACATTATTTATTTATATTAGTTGTATGTAACTGCAGGAAATTCAGATTCAAAATTGACACCTGATAATAAAGAGTTTTGATTTAACTGTACCGTTTATGTTCTTTTAAAAAAATTAACCAGAAATACTTACTCTAAGGGTAACCAAGATTATTGAAAAGTTATTTAATATGTTTCTGCACGATGCTTATTTGAATGTTCCTCTGTAATGACAACCGTGTGTTCAGTGCATGAGTTCATGACTCCCTCTATTGGATAATTTCACAACTAGACTTCAGAATCTATCAGATTTTTGCAAATGAATAATGACAGGTTTTCTGTAATTCTTTATTTGTTATGAAGTCTCAGTCCAACACATTATATTCTCATGGCATCTCATATCCAGTGTTTCCTTCCAATAGTATTTCTTTTGTTAGATGGGCAGACTGTAATAAGCTTAGCACAACTGAGGATTTCCTTCTCAATTTTTGCTACTGTTTTAATGTGAATAAGGATACTTTAATTTCTACTCCAACAGGATTACAAATAGTCTTGCTCAGCACAAGAAAATTTAGCTGGAGTGGGAATAAATGAGAGAATTATCGTGAAGTACTTTATATACTATTAAATGATAGCATTACATAAAAGCTCTTCAGATTTATCTTTAAAGGGGGCTTTGCATTGGGTGGAGACATAAATACAGCAGTTGTCTACAGCTCTTTAAACAGCAGTAACTTTTCCAGGATCATGTGGCAGCTGCACTGAGCAATTCTACTTTCTAGAAAATGATACAACTGGTTTAAAAGAATTACAGATAGAGTTTAAGTTTGTCCTTTCATATTCTCCAAGTAACATTTTCAGAGCTCTACATAGCTATGCTGGTAATTGTTTTATGAAACAGTGGCTCAGAATATTTTTTGACTCAGAATTTTTTGACTCAGAATTTGACTCAGAATATCAATAAATTAGTTTCCTGTGTTTTAACTTAAGAGAAACCAGTTAGCCAATTCCTAAAATGGAACTCTTAGAACAAGCATATTGCACAGGAATCTAGAAGCATGTTTGATTCATATGCAGGGAGGAGTGTATTAGTATGGTCCTTTGAACCTTATTCTATGGAAATTGCAAGTTAATGATACCTTCCTCTGATTGTACATTACCATGGAATATCTCATGTAGAATCTCATGTGTCCCTTCAGACATTGTTGGGGGATAATGGAAGTTTGAGCCAAACAATCAGTTGGAGAACTGTGATTCTTATTCCTAATATTAGGAGTTGAAAGGATCTAAGCAGCCAAAATACAGCAAATGAGTGAGCAAAAGTCATATCTCAGTAGGCAAGGCCAAATCATTAAATTCAGTCTATTCAAGCAACCTCTTGACTTGCAAAATAATCCTAGAAGCCGTTTTAGATTTCGGAATAACCTTTGACTTTGGTTAGCTCCTAGTAAGTCCTCCAGGTTGACATTTTTCTTTTTTCCTACTGAAACAACTGTATCAGGACCTAGTCTTAGCAAAAGCCCAAGTTACCTTATATAGTCCAATAATGTTATGTGTGCTTCAGTTTTGTCCCCTAAAGGACACTACATGTGAATTTGCAGACCCAGATCTTTTTCAGATTGAAAGGACTGAAATTTGGTTAAGGATTCAGTCTCTCTTCATATGTGACAAGGCTTTACTTTCTGGCTAAGATGGACTTGAAGAGGTGATAGCTATTCATTCCCTGAGAAAGCAAGCTGAGTCTCCTGTTTATTGGAGCCTACAGTGAAAGGTTTGAGGATTGAGGGGTTTGCTTTTCATTTGGAGAAGCTTCACTTTCATTGTTGATATTATCAACTTCACCATGGAATCCTTGATAAGCCATTGAAAAGTGACTGAATTCCTTGGAATACAATTGAACTTCTTTACTACACATTTCTCTTTTGAGGTTTTGTTTTAACAGAAAAACACAAAGAGATGTTAAAGTACATTCAAAAAGTATATTCGGAAAAGATCCAGCCTCCTTCTCCTTCTCCTTCTCCTTCTTCTTCTTCTTCTTTTCTTCTTCTTCTTCTTCCACAGCATTGTTTTGAAAACTAAATAAAAACAATTGATGTTTCTTCCATGAATTTCTTTTATATCACAACTTTTAATTATGGCACTCTGTATTCTTCTTGTTCTCTGCCCTTCTTAGAAATAATAAACTACAGATTTAATGCACATACAGAACAAAACTGTGACATTTTTTCCACTATTTTCACTAGGCATTTTTTGTGGAGTTGCACTGAATCCCTCCTGATTCTTATTGAAGAAATTTAAGCTACTTGAGGACTTAGGATTTGGATTCAATTCAACCAAGGGCAATGATTATTAATTTATATTTTGCAGTATAATTCCAATTGTATATTGTCTGTGTATAGTGTATGCTATTTGATAAATAATTAACATGCTAAGTATATCTCTTATTAGTTTTACCCACCAATACATATTTGGACAGCAGAGATTAGTTTAACGACATTGCTGTGTTCACATCACCTTGGAGTCTGAGATACCAATTCTTCCTTAAAACAGAAGTAAGCATTTTGTAACTAAAAACAGAGCCTTAAAGTTCTGCAAGAGTTTGTTTGCTGAGTTACTATGCAAATTTGACAATTAATATCACCTGTGGGAAGGATGGGGAATTATGAAGAAAAAGAAAATTGACATGAAAAGGGAAAGAAATTTGACAAAGGAAAGGCAGGTATAGTAGGCAGTTGATCATTCTTGTTTGCACAAGCCATCAGTGGAAATTACTTCAGAGAATTCCATGTAGTAACCTAAAGTAAAGGGATTATACACACTCACCCCTCCCCACACACACCATGTATTATTAAAAATGACACAGAATATATTAGCATTTGTATCTGTTTGCAGAACTGAATGAGTGATGAGATCTTCAAAGCCTTGCATGAATTCCACATGTCTTGTTTCTTGTGGAAACAACTATCTTACCATTTGGGAAATGGATTGTTTCTCTAGTTTGGTTCAGTTCTGTTTTGCTTGCATTCATTTGTTTTATTGCCTACACTTTGGGGGCTTTCAAAAAGCTCCTGTTCTCCTATTTAATCATGTGGGCGATTTGATCCTATCAGGGATCAGCATCAGATAGTGATCCAGATGATTTCATTATGCCTAAGATCACAGAATTCTCCGAATTAAGCCAATTGGATTAGTCAGTTAAAGAAATAACTTTTAAAAATGTCATGGAATACAATCAAGGAGCAAAACAAGTTAGCAAGCAAAGATAAGGTCAGGTTCAGCTAAATTTGTCACATATTCTATTTCCTATGTAAATATTTTTGGTCCAGTTTTCACATAAAGATCAAGAACTATGAAAAGGGGACTTCCGGTGGTGCTTCCGATGATGACAGTCAGAGACTGCGATTGTGCACAGCTCGGGTAGTGTTTCCCTTGTCAGAAGGGTCTGTAAGGAATATAAGTCACCTAACAGGTATTTGGGTTAGAAATACATAAGCCAAGATAGACATTTTAATACTGTCTCTTTAAGGGAATGCAAGAACATGCAATTGGGTGTGGTTTCTCAAATGGCCTTAAGATGGAGCCAGAAACCTGGATTGTCTTAGTCTGAGTCTCAGAAGAGTGTGTAAGTGTATCTTTGTTTCCTTCTCTTGGAAAGTATTGCCGTTGCTCTATTTTTTCCTTATAGGCTGACATTACTGGATTTAATGTAAGTCTGATACTGAACTGTTTTTGACACTGGAATTTGATACTTGGATTATTCCTGGATTGCAAAACTGACTGATTTACTTGTGAATGATTTTGGACTTTGCCTGTTTTGGACTTTGTTTAAACCTTTCTGGAGGTAAAAACCTACATTTACTGTACAGTGTATCTGTGTACTGTGTGTGTATTATTTAAACACTACTCTCTATAGGTCCCCCTGTATGCACTCATTCTCCTAACGGGGAATTACCTCAACACTGGTTATGGGCCCAGGACATACCAGGCTCAGATAACTGAGAGTTAGTGTGAAAACACAATACTGTATACAGACAGCTATTTACTGTTTAATTGTGGTTTACTATCCTGATAAAGATGGCACAAGTCTCTTCAACAAGTCTATCACTGATAACCTGGTTGGATGGAAGAAACTATGTTTCCTGGTCTATGAAGTGCAGTCTACTTCTACGTAAAGAAGGTTTATGGTATGTAGTTCAAAATCCACCAGATGTAAATGCTTGGGATCTAGAAAATGAGGATGATGCCAAGAAGATTGCTGACTTTAAACAGAACAGACGAGCTCTTTGTATAATTGGACTAACGCTGTGTGACCAGCAGCTAGTCCATATTCATGGAGAAAAGTCTGCTGCTAAGTGTTGGGAGAATTTGAAGAGGATTTATATTCATGATAGTGCAGGTGAAAACATACATCTTACATGTAAACTGTTTAGAGCACGTCTTCTGAAAGGTGGAGATATGTTAGCTCATTTAAACTTCATGAAAAGAACTTTTCAAGAGTTACAAGAAAAAGAACTGATATTTTCAGAGCTATATCAAGTTTACATCATTCTGTCCTCATTGGATGAAAGTTATAATGACTATGTATCTTCACTGGAAGTTCGGCCCAGAGATAAACTGACATTGACTGACATAACTGGAAGGTTGTTAGAAGAAGCAAGAAGATGGCTGGATAGGGACCAACTGAGGAAGGAACAACCACAAGAAGAGAATTAATCTTCAACTGCCTATATTGTTAAGGGCCTGTCACATTGGCCGACAAATGCAAAACGTATGTAAAAAGGACACAATGGACGAGAAAATGTTCCATCCGTTGTTATCCGCTCTCAAAAGTGCCCCGAATTTGCATAAGCAGAGCAGACAACAATGGAAAGGAACGGACGGGGGGAGGACATAGCCAGGATGGAAAGCGGATGCTCCACGGAAGCCTCGCGGATGGAAGCAGATGGCACAGCCGCAGGGCTTCTGGGGGAGCACAGCGAAGCAGACGCACAGCGGAAAGAGCGGATGCAGAGCAGATGAAGTGGATGCAGAGATAAAGCCGAGCGGATGCCTAGCAGATGCAAAGCGTTCACTGCACATGCGGGGAGGATGCATTGCATCAGCCCCGCGGATATAAAGGGAAGCAGCTCGTAACAGGTCACCATTCAGAGGAAAGACCTGCTGCCAGACACAGCTCCAGCCAGCCAGCCAGCCAGCCAACAACCATGGGGAAGAAGAGAAAGCCTGTGGCATCTGCTGCCAGCCCTGGCAAGAGGAACAGGGCCACCATCCCACCCCCTGGCTCAGACTCTGCTTCTGCTGGGGCTTCTGCTGCTCAGGCTGACTGTTCTGGTGCTGGAGCTTCTGCTGGTGCTGCTCCTGTTGCTGGGGCTTCTGCTGGTGCTTACTCTGCTGGAGCTGCTCCTGGTGCTGGTGCTTCTACTGGTGCTTACTCTGCTGGCGCTGCTCCTGGTCCTGCTGGTCCTGCTGGTCCTGCGGGTCCTGCTGGTGTTTCTGGTGCTCCTGGTCCTGCTGGTGCTGCTGGTGTTCCTGGTCCTGCTGGTGCTGCTGGTGCTCCTGGTCCTGCTGCTGGTGCGTCTGGTCCTACTGGTGCTGCTGGTGCTGCTGGTGCTTACTCTGCTGCTGCTGCTGCTGGTCCTGCTGGCGCTGCTGGTGCTTACTCTGCTGCTGCTGATCCTGGTCCTGCTGGTGCTGGTGCTGGTGCTGGTGCTGGTACTGCTGGTCCTGCTTTTGCTGCTACTGTTGTTGTTGCTGCTGCTGCTGGTGGTGGTGTGGTGGAGCAGCCCCTACAACCTCAAAGCCCCTCTGATGAGGGCCCAGATGGCCCTGCCAGAGGGAGGAAGAGGCATACGCGAGAATGGGAGAGGAGGCAATACTCCATCGAAGAGGAACATGAGGATGAGGTGCTAGAATGGCTGAGGGAGAATGAGTATCTTTGACAAAAGGGACACAGGCTCTATCGAGACACAAAAGGAAGCAGGCTGCTTGGAGACAGAAGGCGGAGAGCCTGGGCTACACTTCAGAGGTGCTCCTTGGGTGGTGGAAGCACATGCACACCTGGTACAGGAAGCTGCACCTCAAGAAATCTGGCCAGGCCACGGTCAAGCTGACAGACCAAGAGACCTATGTGATGGCCAAGTGCAGCTACTTGGAGGGTGAGATCCACCACCGAGGAGCAGCCCCTCTGACAACCCTCTCTCTCAGGCAGCTCGCAGAGAACCAGTCCTCTTCTGGCCAAGAGTCAGCTCCTGTGTCCAGACAGGTATCTGTGGAGCGTGCCACAATGGAGACCCCCCTGACAGCTGCACTCCCCATGGCGGAGGGCGTGGAGGACCTCCTGACGCAGTGGGAGCAAGGAGAGGGCACTTCCATCAGAGACTAACCCACATCCACCCCCAGCTCCACCTCCACAGAAAGCAGGCAGAGAGCCAAACCGGAGGGACAGAGCCACACTGTCCTGCTGGAGATCAGGGACACCATCAGAAGCAGCGTAGATCTCTCTCAGCTGGTACACACTGATGCCCCATCCTCCAGCTGCAAGCCCTTCCTTATCTACATCAACCAGATCCTCTTGAACATATCTGAATCACAGTATCAGGTGATCAAGGACAGGATCACCGGTCTTCTTCACAACCCTCCAGACCCAGCTGAACCTGCTCCCACCCAGTCTAGGTCTGCTCCTCCACCCCAGGTGATGTCACTGCCCTTCCAAGGCTTTCCACAGGCCCTCACCTACCAAGGCTACAGCTACCAGGAGCTCCAGCAGCACAGGCAGTCCTTCCCAGTCCAGGCACAGGTACATCGTATGTCACCGGTGCCACCAATGCCACCGATGCCACCGATGCCACCAACGCCACCGATGCCACCCATGTCACAGATGCCACCCATGCCACAGATGCCACCCACGCCTCACCTCGCTCAGCTGCAGACCAGACATCCCCACTACACTCCTCCTTCCTCCACCCCACATCCAAGCCCGGCCTCAGAACATCTGTCATCGGTATTGGGGCTGACACCCCATGTCATGGAGGAAGGGGCTCTCAACATCACAGCACTGAGCCAGCTCTCTGAGTGCTTCATGCACACACCATCCCCTGTTGTCCTCTCAGGGCCAGGCACCCCAATGGCGCCTCAGACTAGCACTCTAGCAGCAGCCACCTCCACAGCACATGGACCCTTCACCCCTGAGACTATGGGCAAGCCTCAGAGTGACTGAGAAGAGTGCCAGAGACTGGGTGGCTATCTGTTGACTTTATCTTTGCTTGGGACACTTGGGTCATGTTTCTTTTACAGCTTGTTATTAATAAAGATTATCTTTGCTTCACACACTTGCTTCATTTATTTTGTTAAATAAAGTCTTGGTGGAAGCTTTTAGAAATGGTTTAAGCCTTTGCATGCTTGTGGGATGGGTAAGAATAGCAGTGGGATGGGCAGGGATACCTGTGGGATGGGTTATAGCTGTGGGATGGATAAGGATAGCAGTGGGATAGATAAGCCTCCAGTGTAAGCATAGTGGAACTGTATGGTCCACCCTCCCAGGTGCCACACCTTTGGCCCTTTATTATCAATAACAATGTAATCATTCACCCACACATTTCAACATAAACACAACTCTTTATTAAATGCCCTGTTCATTGTAGGGCCACTCAACATACATGGCCCAATCTCATCAGTGTGATGAGACAGGCTGGAGGAAGCATCCATTAAGCATCTATCATCCTGTCTTGCCACTCCACTGCTCCAGCTGGGGAGTTGCACCAGTGTTTCAGGAGGTTGCACTGCTTCTTCCCTTCACGTGAAGCTCTGTTGGGGCCTTGCACATCCAAAGTATCTATCAGGTTTCTCCCTTGCCTCCATTCACCAGGCTCCATGTCCCCCTTGCCTTGTTGGAGGTCCATGAGCCTGTTCTGCAACACTGGGTAGCGGGTGCACATGAGATTATGCAGGATGCAGCAAGCTTCCACGATCCTCCTCATGGTCTCTGGGCGATGCTGCATGGTGGTGAGAAGTACCTGGAACCTGTTGGCCAGGATGCCAAAGGCGTTCTCCACCACCCGCCTTGCCCTGGACAGCCTGTAGTTGAAGATCCTCTCTTCACGGGTGAGGAGTCCGGAAGTGTATGGCTTCATGAGGTAGGTTCTGAGGGAGAAGGCGTCATCCCCCACGATGAAGTAGGGCACATCTTGTGTGTCGTTGGGCAGGGGGTCTGGATCTGGGAAGCCCACGATGAGGTTGCGTTCCAGCCCCTCCTTGAGGTGACTGGCGTTGTATACCTGGGCATCTGAAGATGAGCCGTTGCCTGAAGCATCGATGTACATGAACTTGTAGTCAGTATCGACCATGACGAAGAGGATGATGCTGAAGAAGCCCTTGTAGTTGAAATAAGTGGACCCCGACTTGGCTGTGGAAGAGCAAGAGCCAGATGAAGGCTGAAGAGGTCTGCACAACAGGGCTGCTGGACTGAAAGTGAGATCCCGGTGAGTTCCTCCCTCTTTTTATAGGAAATATAAGTTTTCTGCTCGGTGTCTTTTTGCTTCCTCTAGGCATCCTGCAGACATCCTAAATATCCGAGATACGTCCCCTCTGCGAACGTTTTTTCCATTTTAATGCTTTGTATGCGAGCTGCATCCACTTTCATCCTTTCTCCGTCCGTGCTACTAATGCTTTGTGTCCGTTCCGCCTCCGTTTCGCTCCATCCCTATGTCTGTTTTCTGCTGGAGCGGATGCAAGTTGCGCGGATGTGCAGCGGATGCCTAGCGGATATAGCAGATGCATAAAGGATGATGACAGATGTAGAACGGATGTTACCCGTATGCGTTGCGGATGTAGAACGGACGCGTTGGATACATTTTCTGCTCAAAAAGTTTTGTGCAGCTCAAAACATTTTGAGAGGATGAAATGTCAGTCGACGGATGCTGGACGGATAGAGAGGATGAAAAACGGACGCAGTGAGTACAGAACGGAAGCATTGCATTAACCAACAGATGGCAAGTGTTTCTCTCCGTTTTACATCCTCTTTCCATCCGTTGGTGCTGTGTGACAGGGGCTTTAGGAAATATTTTTCTTGTGGTGCTAGGGGATTTATAGCTAGATTCTGTAAAAAGCAAAAACAACAGAATACTAGGAAACACCAGAAGGCCAAGAAGAAAGTTAGTTTAGCTATGTCTAGCAATTCAACTGTAAACAATAATTTGTGGGTTGTTGATAGTGGAGCATCACAATGCATTACTAAGGACAGAAACAGGTTTGTAAAGATGTTCATGAGTAAACAACATGTATCATTGGTAAATGGATGGAAGATGAAAGCATCAGGTGAAGGTACTATATATTGTTCTTTTATAAACGAACATTTAACTATGTTATATGTACCTAAACTAAAATTTAATTTGTTATCAGTCAGGGCTTTAGTTAATCTTGGTTATGTCATAACCTTTAAGGGAGATAACTGTATAATAGAGAAAGAGAGTAAAAGTGTTACTGCTATTTTAAAAAATGATTTGTATGTAATACATGATGATCAGTTGAAGATGGCTAACTGAGTTTAGCCAATGTTAAACTTTATAACAATGTTAAGCCACATGATGATGAATTTACTACATAGACATCTAGGGCACATTAATTTCAAAATGCTCAAACAAACTGTAAAATTGTCAGAGGGAGTAAAATTGAAACCTTGTAGCAAGTATTTATACTGTAATGCTTGTAGTCAAGAAAAGAGTAAAGTTATTCCTGCAAACAGACTAAATGGGTTTAAGACCAAAGAACCTTTAGAGGTTGTTTTTGCTGACATAAATGGTCCTAAGAAACCAAGTTTAGGAGGTGCCTGTTAGATTTTGAGGATTATGGACCATTACTCACAATATGGTTTCTGCTATCTTATGAAAAACAAAACAGAAACATTCCAACATTTCTTTAATTGGCTAAGGATTGCTGAGAGAAAAATGAAAAGTAAAGTAATTATTTTAGTAACTGATAATAGGACTGAATTTGTTAACAAAAGATTCCAAACTATGTTGAAATTGACTGGTGTTGAGCATAAACTTTCTGTACCTTACAGACCACAGTATAACTCGTTTGTAGAATGAAGAGGGCAAACATTACAAGCCATGGCTCATACTATGTTATCTGACTCAGGTTTACCTGAAACACCGTGGAGTGAAGCCATAATGTGTAGTAGCCATGTTTTGAACAATGTGGTAAATACAACAACGGGAGAATTGCCATTCACTCGTTGGCATGGCAGAAAACCAAATTTAAGTTATTTACACACATTTAGAGCTCCAGCATTTTCCCTCACAAGTAAGACTGAAAGGGCAACATAGAGCTAAGAAGTTATTTTTTGTGGGTTATGAGGCCAACCATAGATCATTTAGATTCTGAGATCAAGGCACAGCTCATGTTTATTGTAGTGCTAGTGGAAAATTTCTTGAGCACGTTGGGTGGGATAAACTGGAACAGGAATCCAGCAATGATATTATTATTGACACCCAAATAGTCCCTAAGGATAAAATCAGTACACCACAAATAGCCATTAAAGAGGAAGGACAGGAGGAAGTAGGAGAACAGGGACAGGAAGAGGTTGAAGAACAGGAGCAGATGGCATAGGAAAGTCCACCAGTTAGCCCTGTATTACTAAGATGTTCAACCCGAGTAACATGACCACCTGATAGATATCAGGCTAGTGTTGTATGCCAAGTGAATACAGTTCCTAGTAACTATCGTGAACTAAAACTGTATCCTGCTAAAGATCAGGCTGCTTGGTAGAAAGCAATGGATAAGGAACTAGAATCATTAAAAAGACTGGAGGTATACGAAAATGTTAAGTTACCACCAGGTAAACATGCGATAGGATGTAAATGGATATATAAACTGAAGACAGGTGTAGATGGGACTGTTACCCATAAAGCCAGGTTAGTAGCATAAGGGTTGAATCAGACAGCAAATGACTATGATGAGGTGTTTGCACCTTGTCTGAAGGCTACTACATTAAGGGCAGCATTAGTGTGGGCAGCTAAGGAGAAATATATTGCAAATCATTTGGATATAGAGACAGCTTATCTGCATGCACCATTGCAACATACTATATATTTAAAGAAACCTTTAGGTCTCAAAAATGATAATACTGATAATAATGATTGCTGGAAATTGAAAAAGAGTCTTTATGGTTTAAAGCAATCAGGATATGAGTGGAACCAATGTATAGTTAAAGAATTGAATAAAATAGGTTTTGTGGCTGGCATGGCTGATCCATGTTTGTTTGAAAGAGAAGGTAATAGTATAATTTCATTATTGCTATTATTTACTGATGACATAGCATTAATCACCAAAACTGAACAAGAAGCTACTGAGATAATTTCACTATTGGAAAATAAATTTAAGATAAAACAGTTAGGAGAAATCAAACAATATCTTGGTTTAAAGATAGATAGAACTAGGGGAGGTTACAAGATCTCACAAGCTGATAAAATTAACCAATTGCTAAAAAGTTTTAAAATGGAACTTTGTAAACCGGCTAAAACACCAATGACCCAGGAGTTTAGCCATAGTGATGTTCAAAGTCCTATTTTTGATAAGGACATTTATCAGTCCTTGATTGGTAGTTTATCTTATCTCAGTAATTGGTCAAGGCCAGACATTACATACAGTGTTAATCAATTAGCGAATTTTAATGCTAAGCCTACTGAAAGGCACTGACAAGCTGCTAAACATGTGTTAAGATATCTGAAACAGACAATGTATTATGCATTGTATTTGGAGCCAAAAGATGAACTGAATTTGACTGCACATGCTGATGCCAGTTTTGCTACAGACATAAATACACGAAAATCTACATCAGGTACTGCTGTATTATTGGGAAAAGCATTGATTGGATGGAGATCTATTAGACAGAAACATCTAAGTTTGTCAACAATGGAGGCTGAATTCTCATGTTTGTCTTTATTATGTACAGATTTAGTTTTGTATCAGCAATTATTAATTAATATGGGAATTGATGTAAAAAATCCTACTGTTGTTTACGAAGATAACCAATCAGCAATACAGATGGCTTCAAATATTGCTGTTAAAACAAGAACGAAACACACAGATTTAAGATATTTAAATGTGAGACAATGTGTGCAAAGTAAAATGATTAAGCTGGAATACTGTATGTCAGAAAACAATAGAGCAGATCATTTTACAAAGGCCCAAGGCTCTATAAAGCATAAGGCTTGCTGCGAAGATTGTGGACTTAGAATGTAAGGTTGTATATATTGTCTTACCCAAAAGGGGAGAATGTTAGGAATATAAGTCACCTAACAGGTATTTGGTTTAGAAATATATAAGCCAAGATAGACATTTTAATACTGTCCATGCAATTGGGTGTGGTTTCTCAAATGGCCTTATGATGGAGCCAGAAACCTGGATTGTCTTAGTCTGAGTCTCAGAAGAGAGTGTAAGTGTATCTTTGTTTCCTTCTCTTGGAAAGTATTGCCATTGCTCCATTTTTTTCCTAATAGACTGACATTACTGGATTTAATGTAAGTCTGATACTGAACTGTTTTTGACACTGGAATTTGATATTTGGATTATTCCTGGATTGCAAAACTGACTGATTTACTTGTGAATGATTTTGGACTGCCTATTTTGGACTTTGCTTAAACCTTTCTGAAAGTAAAAACCTACATTTACTGTACAGTGTATCTGTGTACTGTGTGTGTATTATTCAAACACTACTCTCTATATGTCTCCCTGTATGCGCTCATTCTCCTAACGGGGAATTACCTCAACAGGGTCCCAACGGTGCCACTGACCCACCTTGTAGGGGTGAGCGAAGAGGGAGAGACCACCAGCTGGGTTGAGGGGAGATGTATCTCCCCTCCCTGGCTAGGTATTACTCCCCTGGAAGACAGAGAGAAACAGCAGTCCAAAATGGCTGCCCTGAAGATGGAAAGCTGCCGGAATTTAAGTTTTGCGCTGGAGTGGTGAAGTGGTGAGAGATGCGCAACCAGATAAAGAACTTGATTTTTTCTTAACAACCCTGAGAAGTAGAAACAAAGTGCCCTCGCGTAAAAGCAACACAGCCACGAACAGGGGAAAAAAAGAGGAAAATACATGGTAAACAAAATTGATTTATAAAAAGCTACAATGGAATCATAGACTATTGAATAATATAAACTGGCATTAATTAGGCATTGGATTAAATGCTGGACTTGCCTAGAATTGGTTAATATTAAGAAAATTAATTGTGGAAATGGTTTGGAATTAATGTTTAATATTATTAAAAGAGAAAAGAAAAGAACTTTAAAAAGTGGAAAGTGACACAGAGCGCCATCTAATGATCAAAGACTTTTTTTCCCTTACAAAATCATATGGAAATTTATTGGACTTCTAATTGTTACGGAATAAAAGACAAATAAAATAATAAGAACTCCAGAAATTTGAGAAAAAGGCGGAGAAATTCTACCAAGAGAATACACAGATGCAATTTCTTGGGACTGTTGGGTGTTGATTGTGGACAAAGAGACAGAAGGATTAACAAAAGAAATAATTATTTATGAATTATTATAAAAATGGAATAAGCAAAGACTTTAAGTTAGAGTTACAAATGGTAAAATGAGTGTTCAAAAAAAGAAGGGAATTATTGGAAATACTGGAGAAGAAAATAATGGCAATGGTTGCAGAACAAAGAAATTCCAGTGAGGTGGAGTTAAAGGAAGAAGAAAGAGGCTCAGACAGACATGCTAGCAAGAGACTTTGCCAAAAGACACTAAAGGAATTAAAACTATGATATTGATGACAGACTTAACAAATAAAAGAGAAAATGCTCCCAGGATCAAACAAAAGAAGACAAAATTATACAAGAAGAAACTTCAAAAAAGAGAACAGGAAAAGGAGGGAGAGAAGATGGGTGAAATGTTACAAGGAAAGAAGGAAGACCAGGGAAATTTAGAAAAGGGAAAGTTGTCTAAAATTAAAATAAACAATGAAGCCAAAAAAATTAGAGATAAGGGTTAGGGATTTTATAAGGAGGATACCACATGGAGCATATATTGGTGTTTAATTTAATATTTGTAAGGAAATATTTTAGGAATGAGTAATTACATATATGAATATTAACTGTATATAGAATGTGTTGTTATGAATCTCTTTTTTTGGAGGATCAAAACAAGGGAATTGAAATGAATTTAAAAAAAGATATTATTAATGATTATAAGTAAAGTGAAGATAAAATGAGAGATATTAAGAAGTTATTTTAGTGATTTATTGGAGGGGATATATACAGTTGATTTTATATACAGTTGATTATTTAATGGATATTAGAATTGTACAATGAGAATATCCTATTATAATTAAAGTAGGGGAATGGAAAATACTATGTGGATCCGGAATATATTGGTTTTATCTATATTTTTACTCTTTTTAGATTGTATATTATATATCAGCTTAGAGAAAACTAAGGATAACAATGACATGCAATGTCAAATAAAATAGGTGGTAAGCTGAAAATGGAAATAATAGGGGATAAAGATTTGAAAACTTATGTATGGATGAAATGATATTGATATTGAATTAATGAATTGAAATGTGAAATGTAAACTTTTTTAAACATGAGTGAAATGGATAATGATATGAGTAATATTATATAAGATTAATGAAAATAAAAGTATGACTATGTATAAGTGTTATAACCTGGAAACATGTTGCTCATGTGGAAAGATGCATAAAATTTAAAAAATAAAAAACTTTTGGAAAAAAAAAGAACGATGAAAAGGAGAAGGCAACTTTTGCAGCTTTTAATCTAGGCAGCAGGTTAACCCAAAGCTTCCTTGGTTGTACTGTTCCCTGGTCATTGTGCTTGGTTATATTTTATTCCCATTTAAGTTATAGCTATTATTTTTAAATTTGACACTCTCTCTGTCTTATAATATGCAATTCATATATAGCCTATTGGAATATGCTAATTTTTGTGGATAGGTTAGTAGCCATATTTTGGCTGCAGATGCAGTTAGAGAAATATTTCCTCTGTGAAAAATTTTTTGGGGAAAAAGGAAAAATAAGTGATGCAATTCTTTCCATTCTGCAAGCAAAGGGACTCTATTTTTTCTGTAAGATAAAGATTTTTCATATAAATTGTTTTGTTTGACATCTTTGGTTAAATAGCATAATCTATCCCAGAGGTCTGCAACCTGCAGCTCTGGAGCCATATGCGGCTCTTTAAGCCCTTTGCTGTGGCTCCCTGTCGGCTGATTCCACCACTGGCTGGCTCCTCCCCTCCCCTCATTCTTCACCTGGCCTGAGAAGGGTGGTGGGGGATGGAGACTCACTCCATATTCCAAAGCAGGAGGTGACTGGGTGGGAGTGAGTGACATCAAGTTGGCCACTCTCACCCAGTCGCACCAATTGTTAAATTATTGGTTCCCGGTATTTTTTTTTCTATGGGAAACAGGTCCAAATTGCTCTTTGAGCATTTAAGATTACAGACCCGTGGTCTATCCTTATGTAAAGTGACATTTCTTTGATTTTGTTATGATTCTTGCATTTCAGATACAGGCCAGTTAGTAACTATTGAGTACAATAAGCATTTTGAAAATCATCACATGTACAGAATTTTTGCATTTGATCATATGTCTCCTTTTTAGGTGTAAAATGGGAAACCAGAACTGAAAGACAAACTATCTAATGGAGGAGAAACCTGCCCCCTGATCTAGCAGATTTAATTCAAGATACTACTTCTCTGGCCCAAGTATTATTTAGATCTCATGGACATACATTTCTTGATATACTCTTAGATCTCTGTAGATTCTTAGAATATCAAAATTATTAGGTTCTAGAAAGAAAAAATAATTGTTGAATGTACCAACATGGTACATTTAAAAAATCCTAAAGGTACTGCTTGATTTTTATTAAAATATTGGATTGTCAGTTATTTCTCTCTATTTTCAAAAGTCCTTTTCATAGTTAAAAAATAGTATATTTCTCCCTCAATCAATTATTCAACTATAAGAAGGTGCAGCAAACAAATGTATTTAGGCAAGTTTTTCAAATATATGCATACTATTTAAATACTTTCTTAATAGGAGCCAAAATCGCCTCTTAAGTAAAAGGACATCTTTTTCAGTATGTCTGTTATTCAACAGTGAATTTGAAGTCATGTGATTTTATTAATGGGAAAGATGCCTGTCCTTGCAGAAATATTTAACTTTCTTAACCAAAGTATTTGGTGTATTTTGATACTCCAGGTTTTAATAATTATTGTATTGATATTTAGAACTCTAGTATACTTTTTATATTATATCTTAAACTGGGATTACAGAAAACAAACAACAAACAATACCCTAATTAAGGAACAACTAAGGAGACAAACAATCAAGGAGAAAGGAAGGTCTAGGAGTACGGGTAGTCCTCAACATTTGACCACAGTTGACCCAAAATTTCTGCTGCTAAGCAAAACAGTTGTTAAGTGAGTTTTGGCCCATTTTAGAATCTTTCTTGCTGCAGTTGTTAAGTGAATTGCAGTTGTTAAGTCAGTAACATGGTTGTTAAGTGAATCTGACTTCCCCGTTGGTTTTGTTTGTCAAAAGGTTACAAAAGGTGGCCACATGAGACCAGGACACTGCAATAAACGTGAGTCATTTGCCAGGCATCTGAATTTTGATCACATGACTAAGGGGATGCTGCAGCAGGTGTGTGAAAAATAGTCATAGTTTAGTGCTGTTGTAATTTTGAACAATCACTAAGTGAACTGTGTTGTATGTTATAAGTCCAGGACTACCTGTTCCCTCTAAACAATGCATTGGCTCTGCCTGGGGGCATGCAACCCTGGCAAGAAGCAGAGATGTTTCAAAAAGGAGATAAGGATCTTCTAGTAGATCTCTGTGTGAACCCAGAATTAGAGTTGAGTCAAAGAAGGTTCTTCATCCAAATCCTTACAGCCTTCAGTTCCTGAGCTAACAATGGACCACATTGCTTCATCAGCCAAGGTGGCGATGTATATCTCGATATCATCAAATTATCTTTTCCAGCAGTCTCAAGAGTGGGGGTACAAAACACTCAAGCCCTGAATCACCCAGCATTGCAGAGGTCTAGGGCTTAATCTCTCCCCACAAACCTGATGGAACCTGTAATACAGTGAATCCCATTACAGCCAGTACAGAACGTATCATGATTGATGATACTGAACACCCTTGAGAAATCCAAGTGGAGGTCAAGACGGATATATTACCTCTGGTCATCCACAAATGCCACTAATGGTGTCTCAATGCTGTTACCTAGCTTAAATTCTAAAAAGGGTCAAGGGTAATCAGCTTCATCCAGGGCCCCCTGAAAACTGAGAGCCTCAATATGAGCAAAGGTGGAAATAGTTTAGATGTAAAACAGGAAATGAAGGATAGGCTGAAAGATAAATTGCTTAATGGCTGTAGGGTGAGAACAGATCTTGAATCCTCACCTTAGATTTAAGTTAAGCTGCTTTTAGTCAGATCTATGGTCAGAAGGTCAAACTAGGGCTGAGAAGGCTCACATTCCAATGCCAGGCTTGAAACCTATTGGGAAGTTTGGGATAGTCTTATTGAATAATACTAATCTATCTCACAAAGCTATCCTGAGGGTACAGGCCAACATTTCATATTTGGAGGAAGTAGATCAGTTTGATTGATAACACTTTGCATTGTGACTTATAGGTGGCTTATCCACCTTATTAATGGAACAACCTATATTCCTGCATGCAATTGTGCTTCAAACAGATGTTTCCAAGGTGCTTATGATGGCATGAGATCAGTACCATTTAGCTGGGAAGAGATTTGAAATAGCTCGGTAAAAATAAGTCTCCTTTAACTGGGGAGTTCAGTCAATATACCAGGCACTTGCATAACCCTGAACTGGCTGAAATATTTATCCCTGCTACCTGCATTCTCAAACAGGAATGCCATATACCACATGAGCAAATGCTTCTGATATGGGATATTTCTTCCATGTCAGTGTCATAAATGGTGGCAGAGATGCCCTGAGGATTTCAGCGTGTGTATTTATGACAGAGTCCCTGTCTCACAGATTTAACATCCACCCCTGCTTCCGTGGATTTTTCCCCTCCTTTCAATGCTTCAGGAAGAATTATTGAAATGAGACTGGGAACAGAGGAATACCCGAAACATGCTTCAGCCCATTACTTTCCGTTAGGTCATTTGCCTTCAACTCTCACTTGAGCTACTGTTCGGCAAAGTTAATAGCCGCGAGCTCTACAGGGAAGGTTTATAAAACCATGTCCAAGAAAATAAATAGAATGAATGAACAATCTTCAGAGAAAGCCTTGATATTAAGAAAGGGGGCGAGGGGAGAACAGGAAAGTGTTCCAAATGTATTAACCATGAAGAACACTCGGATGCAGGGAGAATGCTTTTTATCCCAATTAGAGGAAGGAATAATATTCTTCACCAGAGAACCACATCAAAAGCTAGTACCCAGGAACCTAAATGTGTCTGATCCAAAGTTGCTTTGCTCATAAGTTTCTTATCGCACCCTGCCTGCATTTCAATGCACTTCTGCTGTTACAGAATCAATGGGCTTTGATATGTGGAAAGCTGGAGAACAGCTTTGAACTTCACTGAACCCAATTATATCTGGCCATTTAAAAGTGCCACTGCTTGGTGATGGTGGAACACTGCTCTTTGAACTAAGAAACAGAGTTCAAGGCAGACTTTGAGTGCAGCAGCTAAATTCATCCTCCATTGGGGTATGACTTTCTTGTCTAGAATCAAGAAAGGAATTGCGAAAGGGGAATTGCATTCATTAATATAAAGATACTCGGGGTAATCAAAAATGCAGGGACTGAAAAGTTCTACTGAAGTTCTGTTTTAGGACACTTAGCTCCTTCCATTTAAAAGCCTAAGTGAGCAGTGGGAATCATAGAAAGTCATGGTTATTTGGCATACTGGAACAACTCAAATGGAATCAACTGTGGCAGGACTCTTGAGGTAAAATGGGAACTTAGCTCTAATAGGGGATTGGGAGGAGATGAGAAGGCTAGTTGTAATAATAAACAGAAGTCATTGTGTACTAGTTAGTGGAAGTTATATATCCAATATAAATGATATGTTCAATCCATGGAGGGTAAAGTTGAGCTTAGTATGAGAGCCATTTTGGTCTAGTGGTTTATGTATTGGGCTAGAAAATGGAGGGTTGTGAGTTCTAGTCCCACCTTTGGCATGAAAGCTGGTTTGGTGACCTTGGGCCAGTTATTCTTGCTCAGTCCAACCCATCTCACAGGGTTGTTGTTGGAGTATTAGGTATGGTCACTGCTTTGACTTATTTATACAAATAATAAAGATGGGACATCTGTAGGAATAGGCAGAGATATTCAGCATTACTTAACTTCCACTGGAACCTAAGTATGAAGTAAAATCCATATTTCCCTAAAAATGTAATGTTGCTAAGAAAGAAAAGTAAGTGGATAAGTAGTGAACTGAATAAAAGGAGCAAAGGTGCCTATAGATGTCTCATCCAAAAAACAAAACAAAACCCTGAAACTTTCCTTTTTTGTTCTAAAGTAAGAAAACAAAAGCCTGTGCAAAATTAGAAAAAGTACAAAGAAATATTTGAATAAAAAATAGGTACCATTTTCCTGACAGCCTGACAAAATATATTCACAGCAGGCCAGGAAGAAGTTAAATGTGGAAGAAGATAAAATAAAAAACTGACCAAATTGGAATCTGACATACTGTATTTTTTTGTTCCTAAATACATTTAGTTCTGCAGAAGGCGTATGACTAATCCTTCGATACACCCCCCTCCCCATGAAAGATGACATTTCTGGGTATTTGGGAGACAGAAGATAGAAATCTTTAATCTTATCTGTTGGCTGAAAAAATGTATAACCTGCATTTCTTTGTAAAGATGAATTCCAAATGGCTTGCAGATATTTTATAAACAACCCCCAATACAAAACATATTGCTTTTAAAATTAGAATAAATATAAACCAAGTAAAAAAAGTAAACATTCAGCAACAATCCCAAACATTATGTTGGCATGAACACTGTGGGTTTTTTTGAGATCAGTTTTTCAAACTGTGTTTCATGGACTTCTGCTGGTCACCAGTTTCAAGAAAAGGTTTCAATGGGTTTTTCAGCCATTCAGTTTCCTTAGTTAAACATGAATTCTTTCTTTAAATGCAAAGGAAATAGTGGGTGATATTCCCTTCAAGACATGATTTCACAACTAAAAAAAATATGTACCCATCATAAGAAGACATTTGGATGAAAGTTTCTGGAGAAGAAAAACTTTTAAATGAAAAAAATATTTTAAAGGTCATGCTATCTTTTCCTTCCACATTTCTTTTTGACAGTAGATTTTCAGCCCTTTCTGCTACCAAGGCCAAATATTGAAACAGGCTGAATTCTAATTATGCTGATTCTAAGACTTTAGAAGACCCTGTTCCATACTACATTGAACTATATTGTCATTTATATGCCCATTCATTCCATTAATATTTACAATATAAATATAAGTAAAGAGAGATGGGAATTATTTTTCATTTATAAAAGAAATTGTGAATATTTTTGAAGAGAAAGAGAAGCATTTATTGCTTCTGCAATCTTGATCAATTCAAGGAATAGTATAGTCCAGTGATGGCTAACCTTATCAGCACTAAGTGCCCAAAGCGTGTGTATGTATGCATCCCCCACGCATGTGTGTGTACCCCCATGCATGCGCAACAGAGATTTGAAGGCCAGCTGGTCAGTGGGAGGCACACATGCATGCACAATGGAGTTGAGCTGGGGCGATGTCTCACATGCCCACAGAGAGGGCACTCTTGCACACATCATGACTATAGTCTTTCCTAATTTGGCAGCTTCCCTATTACTAGGATTAAACCCTGGACCAAGAGATGTTAAAAACAGTGACATATATCCCTTACTAGCTCTCACACTTCTTGAAATTTTCTTAATGTGAAGCTATGTTTGAAGAGAACCTGGAATCTGGCCCAGAATATGGCTTCCTGCTTGCTGATTCCCATTAAACAATTCAGAAAAATGACACATTTTTGTGGGAGTTTCATGGGTTTTTAAGTTCTAATAGTACTGGTAATTATTTATGAAGACTTTATGGTTAGGGCCCTTATTTTGATGACCATCTGCTCTAGCTAGAATTTACCAACCTGACATATTTTAGCAAAGAGAAAATGCTCTGGCTGCTCCCCTTGAGATAGATTGGCAGTTGAGATTATCTCAATGGCAGCTCCCTCTCTTTGGAAGAGCATGCCCTTGGTGGTTGCCGATGGCTTGGGTTTGATGGAAGTTATAACCCCCAATATCAGACTGTTGTGATCACAAGGAGGAGGAAATCTGTTCAAGATCAAGGCTGAAGACTAGTAATCATTTCAAAGGAATTTGAAGAAAGTGAGTTTCCTACTGTTGAGAGACAGGTTTCTCCTGTTCCACCATTAGCTTGGACACAACAAGCTTTTTAGACACTATCAAAAGTCTATTTGGCAAGATGGGATGAATGTAAAATTTGACCTGCTTTGTAATACTTTTTTTATGTCTCTGCATGTGTGTGTATTGGAAGGAAAGATGGCATTTTATTTGCCTCCAGTATCTCAGTGGATCAGTCTGGTTGGGTGATGTTTATTTATCTAGCTACATACCCTGCTTTGGAAGCCCTGGATCATTTCACAACCAATTTCAGGTGTAACATTTGAGTTCCACATTTCATTTTCCTCTCTGGCCAACCACTCCTGACTCTTTTTCCCTGCACATACATTGCTCCAAGAATGCATTATTTAAAGCTCTTGCTATCTCTGTGCTGGAGAGATAAAAGGTCTGGCTTTTCTCAGGGAAAAAGGAGCAGTGATATTCAGTTACTCTAATAAAGTGTGTGTGATTGCGCATATACATGCACACACACAAAATCCTTGGAGACATTTTTCATAGGAAGAAGTGAGAATGACTTGAGATAATATTCCCCTAGCTTTCTCCATGCAGAAGCCATTGAGGCATATTATGTCCACATCTTACTGTGTGTATTCACCAGAGGGGGTGTGAAATGTTTCCAAAGCAACCAAATACTTTGCCGAAAACTCTCTCTCTCTCCCTCCCTCCCTCCCTCCCTCCCTCTCCCTCTCTCTTTCTCTCTCTCTCTCACACACACATATTGCAGATAAAGATGCGAAAATGTTTCTGAGACTTTCAAAGATTTATGCTACTTTCACGCTTTCTGTGGGTGCCTGCCTGAAGCAGTCAGTCATGTCTGACAGCAGCCTAGCATTCCAAACAGAAAAGAGGAAGCCATCGATGGATGAGTTGTCTATCCATGCTTTAGTTCATCTTTTTCCAAAGGCTTACATTACAGATCAAGATTAGGACACTAAAGTAGCAAAGGCAAATGGGAGACAAAGATGGACCATCATGCCTTCAGAGAAAATGGGGAAAATTCTGGGCCATTCAACCTTTCCATCTCTAAATCTTCTGAATCCCTTTTGAAAATCCATGAGATTGATTTGAGCTGTTCTGATTTTATTAGATCTATTGAGACATCAGGAGATGGTGAACATGGGCACGCGCACATATTTACAAGTCTATAGAGCTTGGAAAGAAACCTCAAACAATGAATGCTTGTTCATTCTGTTCAACAACCAATTAGGCAGAACTGTCAACTGATCACTGGTTGCTTTCTGGCCAACACATGACTGCTTTATCCAGGCCCTCTCTGTTCCACACAATAATACACACACAAAATATTGAATTGGTTTTATTTTTCCATCTTTCTGTGCTGCTCCAATGGCAGTTTTCTGTTACCCTCAGAACTAATGCTGGCCTACTGGCAGTTCTTCATCAGTGCTGCTTCATTTATTCATGGCCATTTGTTGCTATGCAGGGAAGCAAGCCTAAAGTCCCCTCCAGTTCACAGACAGCCCCCTTCCAGCATACGACGGGGATACATTGACACATTTGCAGTAATGATCCCTTGACATGACAATTCCCCATCCACAGATGTGCTGAGAGGTTGACACAAAATCATGTGTGTTTTGGGACTGCCCCTTAGTCTGGAAGAGCTTTCTGTTTGATGTATCACCCTGAATTAAAACGGAAATGGCAGCTTCTATTAGAATCCTTTAGTTTATTGTCATTTCGTACAATGAAATCAAACACATCTTCAGTGCACATCATGACAATGACCGTGAAAATAAACACAAACACACATCCTTCACCCTTCACACATTGAACCAGAAACCCCTGACACCACACCAACACTGCACTATACAGCAGAATTCAAAAGAGCTACTGCCCTGGGATAGAAGCTGTTTTTCAGTCTATTTGTCCTTGTTTTTATTATTCTGTACCATCTGCCAGATGGTAATAGTTCAAAAAAAGGGCTCTTTTGTTGCTGTTTAGGAATGGATAAGTTGTAAAAATTGATTCTATTGAAATTTGCTACTGTATTACAAGCTGCTTTTAAGCTGTAGTGGGCCTCACATGTTCTAGATGGCATGCACACTCATATCTTGTGCATTCAGGTTATGCTGTCTTGACTCTTGCATCTTGAAATCCCATTCTCCTTCTGGTGGACTTTCAATTGTTGCAAAGTTGAAGCAAAGTATGAGTGTAGGTATGGAAGGACTGTGTTCATGAGAGCAGGCATCTGAACAATGTTTAATGAAGCAGGTTTTGTAGCTACAACACAAAGGAGACTTATTTACAAGGAATATATTATCAAGTTAAGCAAAGCTAAGCATACAGCTAGCTATATTCTTCCAAGAAAAAAGTCTAAAAACCCAAGTTCTGAACACACATGCCTGAGAAGACTGGCAGAAAGAAGTCACCTCAGATCAGCAATTTGTGGTAGCTTTTGTAATAATAATATTAGTCGTCCCATGGCCCAGTGACTCTAGGCAATTTACAATTTGTTAAAAAGCTTTAAAAACAAGACACAATGCAACAAATTCAAAACAAAGAAACAAAGATGGCAAAGAAAATAAATGCAGATGGGAACAAGAGAAAGGGAAAAAAGAGAGTCAACTGTTCTCACCAAAGGCCCCTCAACAGAACAGAAAGAGGGAAAAACAAAGGAGAACACATAGAGACCATCCTTGATTTCCTGTTTGTGCCCTCCTATTCCCTTGTGTCAAGAGGCATGAGGTGCTAAAGAGTGAATTTGCATTTCCATTGAATTTGCAATCCCCAACATAAATGACAGAGATATATCATGTATTTGATCCAGATGGAGATAACATCCAAAACAGAATTACTAGTGGACTGCTATATAATGTTTTCATCCTGCTACTGTTGTGTAATTAAGCTAGAAAAGTGCAGCAAGTCCATATTTTTTTGGTGTTATCAATGACTTCAGTAAAGTCATTTTCAATATTTCAGTAGTCCAGATTTTTTCCAGTTGTCTTTCTCCTGATGAGTTGAAAGTTGAATGTATGTGGCATTTTTATGTTCACAAAATTTTTTGTGTGCAGCTGACTAAACTAAGCATGTTTGGTCACTCAACATTTATGGATGTAGAAAACTGAACCAATATTTTTCAACAACAAAATTATTTCTTAACTGTTATGAATCCAGAGAGAACTAACCTGGGCAAGTTAGCTTTAGTGGTTCTACATATTTCCTTCCCTGTTTTGTTACAAATATTTCAGAGATGCAGTGTAACATCCATGGACCACACAATTAAAATAAAAAGCAGAGAAAAAGAAGAGTGCTGTTTATAAGATATCATGCTCCCTTTTTGATCTTCATTTAAAATTTTTTTACAAAGCTGAATGAGAAATTGCTTTCAGTAAAATTCAGTATGAGTACAGGTAGTCCATTCTTAACATCCAGAACTGGGACCAGAAACTCCATTGCTAAGTGGTACCGTCAGTATGTATGATATCATGTGAACATGCTACTTAAGTTCTAGTGGTTCTAGCAGTTCCAATTGCAATCTTTAAGGAAAGACTGCATAGGTCATTAAGCAAGGATGTCATATGACTGCATCTTTTTACTTCCTGCTGACTTCCCCATAGAATTTGCTTGTTGGTAAGTCGCTGGATATCCAAATTATGCGTACTAGTTGTAATATCACTTGTTAATCACCTATGTTGAACTATGAATATAACTGTGAGTAATAGTTGTAAGTACCACTTGTTCAGCATTTCCATTGAATGGTTGCTGAACAAGTGGTGATAAAATGAGGACTTACCTGTAAGAGAATTTTATTTTAATTTTAAGAGGAAAGGAAAACCAGTTCACTTTAAAATGTAATAAGAATAGTTCTCAGAGAGCAGGAATTTAGATGGACCATCCTGGAAAAGGATATTTGATGTTTTTCAAGAAATTGTATTCACAATATCTGTATACAGGATTTTCCTGCTATTTTTAGTTTTAAATAGGTTTTTATGGAAGGGCATGTTGTGACTTAAAAAAAAAAATCTATTGCAATTATTTTGTTTTCTTTGTTGGAGTATTCCACAGTACATCACTTGAATACAATGAGCTGCTGGAGGACAATGGTATCAATTCTTCCTGCATATACATTAAACTGTTCATTAAAATTATGGACAAAAAGGAAGAGCCATGCTGTATAGATATATTTTCCTGTGTGAGTACTCATATGCACAAATACAAATACACACAAAGACATTATATCACTATATACATAAATATGATGGCTTTTTCTGAGTGTCTCAGGATTCAAAAGCAACTCAGAGCTTTCAAGAAAGCCAAGATCACATCTGCTCTGCATCTATTTATTTCAAAGTAGTTTAGCAATTCTCTTAAAATAATTTTTATTTATCTCGCAAATTTATATACCTCCTCATTTCACAAAATGTGACTCTGGTTGAAAACAAATAGCCAAATTTGAAATGAAATGCCCCCCCCCCAAAAAAAGAAATCTGGATTATCAGTTTGAAATGCCCTAAACACAATAAATTTTGAATATTAGTAAAGTTTCAAACACAAGAAAGAATATTAATAAAGTTTCAAACACAATAAAGTTTGAAATGCCCTAAACACAATAAATTTTGAATAATCATATATATTTTCATCATCCCATTGTTAGCACAGATACTTTTTTTTCACAGGTGAAATAGGAATGTTTTAGGCTGAAACTATGTGCTACTTTTATCATAGGTATTTTGATTGGTGAGATCCTTGTGAGCAAACATTCACCAAGAACCAGGTCTGCTGAAGGGGAAAAAAAGTGTGAATTTGCCTGCAAATATTATTAAAGGGCAAATATATACCGGTATTCATTATGCTTAATTTAATAAAACATTTACTATAAAAATAAAAGGTCAAATCACAATGTTACACTCAAATTCTTACCATATGAGATGCTATTTAATGAGGTATTTTTAATTTAAGAAAAGATTTGAAAATGGACAACTGAATGGCAGCTTGTAATATGCTGCTTTTTTAGGCATGTTAGAAGTAGAAGATATTATCTCGTTTGAAATGTCATTTGAAAAAGATTAAATGGAGACTGGATGTTGAAACTGAAACTATTTGAAAGCATCCTGAAGAAAGGATTGTTGGAGTCATCTTGATGGTCATTTAAGTACTAAAGCCCATGTCACACTGAACCAACAGATGCAAAGAGGATGTAAAATGGATAAAAAAGCTTGCCATCCGTTGGAAAATGCGATGCATCCATTGTGTACTCACTGCATATGTGTTTCATACGCTCTATCCATAAAACATCCGTCTACTGCTATTTCATCCTCTCAAAAAGTTTTGAGCTGCACAAAACTTTTTGAGTGGATGAAGTTTCCGCCGCGTACGATCTACATCCGCAACACATACGGTCAACAAACGTTCTAAGTCCGTTGTCATCCGTTACACGTCCAATGTATCCTCTCGGCATCCTCTGGCCATCTGCGCAACTCACATCTGCTGCAGCGGAAAACGGAAAGAGGGAGGAAGCGAAAGGTACGTGGAACATCCACACAGCGTTAGTAGCACGGACATAGAAAGGATGTAAGCGGATGCATCTCATATATAAAGCATTAAAATGGACAAAACATTCGTATATGGGATATTTAGGATGTCTGAAGGATGTCCAGAGTATGTGGAATGACACCTAGTGGAAAACCGACATTTCCTATAAAAAGGGGAGGAAATCTCACTTTCAGTCCAGCAGCTCTGTTGTGCAGACCTCTTCAGCCTTGCTCTTGCTCTTCCACATCATCCATTGATCTCCACCATGGTTCATCACACACTCCTTTTGGTAGGCGCCATCATTCAACACCAGAACAAAGCCCTCTTCAGACTGTTTCACCTTATCTACACAAGGGGAAGAAGGAGACGTCCAAGAGCTGTCTGGGTCCAAAGATGGATCAGGAGAAGAGTGGAGTTTGGACTCTATGACAAGCTGATGGTGGAGCTGAGGAATGAAGACCCTCGTGCATTCCAGAACTTCATGAGGATGCCACCAGCCATGTTTGACGAAGTTGTGGAGCGTCTGAGACCCAGGTTGACCAAGGCAAACACCAACTTCTGTCCCAGCCTGGACCCTGGACTGAAGGTGGCACTGACTCTGTGCCACCTGGCCTCCGGGACCATGTACAGGAGCATGCAGTATGCCTGGAGGGTGCCACACAACACTATCAGCATTGTGGTCAGAGAAGTGGTGTAGGCCACCATCGAAGAATACGTGGAGAAGCTCCTCCAGTGCCCCACCACTGAAGAAGGCTGGAGGAAAGTTGCAGAGCAGTGGTATCAGAGGTGAAACTTTCACCACACCATTGGAGCCATAGATGGGAAGTACATGGCCTGCAAAGCTCCAGCCAACTCAGGGTCCAATTATTTCAACTACAAGGGCTTCTTCAGCATCATCCTCTTTGCCATGGTTGATGCTGACTACAAGTTCACGTACATCGATGCTTCAGGCAATGGGTCAGCTTCAGATGCCCAGATATACAACACCAGTGACCTCAAGGGTGGGCTGGAAGGCAACCTCATCATGGGTTTCCCAGATCCAGACCCCCTACCCAATGACACACAAGATATGCCCTACTTCAACATGGGGGATGACGCCTTCTCCCTCAGAACCTACCTCATGAAGCCATACACTTCCAGATACCTCACCCGTGAAGGGAGGATCTTCAACTACAGGCTGTCCAGGGCAAGACAGGTGGTGAAGAACGCCTTTGGCATCCTGGCCAACAGGTTCCAGGTACTTCTCACCATCATGCAGCATCATCCACAGACTGTGAGGAGCATCGTGGAAGCTTGCTGCATCCTGCACAATCTCATGTGCACCCGCTACCCAGTGTTGCAGAACAGGCTTGTGGACCATCACCAAGGGAATGGGGACATGGTGCCTGGTGAATGGAGGCAAGGACTAAACCTGATAGACACTGTGGATGTGCAAGGCCCCAACAGAGCTTCATGTGGAGGGAAGAAGCAGCACAACCTCCTGAAACACTAGTGTAACTCCCCAGCTGGAGCAGTGGAGTGGCAAGACAGGATGGTAGATGCTTAATGGATGCTTCCTTCAGCCTGTCTCATCACACTGATGATGTTGTGCCATGTATGTTGAGTGGCCCTACAATGAATAGGTCATTAATAAAGAGTTGTATTTATGTTGAAATGTGTTGATGAATGATTAAATTGTTATTGATAATAAAGGGCCATATGTGTGGCAGCTGGGAGGGTGGACCATACAGCCCCACTATGCTTGCACTGGAGGTTTATCTATCCCACAACTATCCTTATCCCACAGCTATCCTTACCCATCCCACAGCTATCCATCCCACAGCTATCCTTACCCATCCCACAAGCATGCAAAGGCTTAACCCTTTTTTCAAAGTTTTCCCTAAAACTTTATTAAGTAAAAAAAAATGAACCAAGTGTGTGAAGCCAAGATAACCTTTATTAATAACAAAATGTGTGACTTTATTAAAAAGCAAAATGACCCAAGTAAAGTGTCTTTAAGCAAAGATAAGGTGAACAGGAAACAACTCAGTCTCTGGCACTCTTCTCAGTCACTCTGAGGCGTGCCCATGGTCTCATATGTAAAGGGGCCAGGGACTGTGGAGGTGGATGTTGCTGGAGTGCTGGTCTGAGGCAAAATTGGGGTGCCTGGCCCCGAGAATACAACAGGAGATGGTGTGTGCAGGAAGCTCTCAGTGAGCTGACTCAGTCTCCTGAGGTTGAGATGCCCTTCATCAAGTACCTGGGATGTGAGGCCCAAGACTAATGACAGATATTCTGAGGAAGGGCTTGGCTGTGGGGTGGAGGAAGGAGGAGTGTAGTGGGGCTGTCTGGTCTGCAGCTGGGTCAGCAGAGGCATCTGTGGCGTCCGAGGAACCTGGGTCTGGACTGGGAAGGTCTGCCTCTGCTGTGGGAAGTCCTGGTAGTGGTAGGCTTGGTAGGTGAGGGGCTGCTGAAATCCGTGGAAGGGCTGTGACATCGCCTGGGGTCGAGGAGCAGACCTGGAGTGGGAAGCAGCAGGTTCAGCTGGGCCTGGAGGGTGGTGCAGAAGAGCTGTGATCCTCTCCTTCATCGCCTGGTACTGGGCCTCGGGCATGTCCATGAGGATCTGGCTCATGTACGTGATGAAGGGCTTGCGGTTGGAGGATGGTATGTTGAAGTGGACCAGCTGGGAGAGGAGATCTGTGCTGGCTTTGATTGTGTTCCTGATCTCCAAGAGGACAACGTGGCTCCATCCCTCCGGTCTGCCTCTCTGCCTGCTTTCTGTGGAGGTGGAGCTGGGGGTGGGTATGGGTTGGTCTCTGGTGGCTGCTTCTTCATGCTCCATCTGAGACAGGGGATCCTCCACGTCCTCCGGCATGGGGAGTGCAGCTGTCAAGGGGGTCTCTGCCGTGGGCCCCTCTGAAGACACATGCCTGGACAGGGTAGCTGGCTCCTGGCTGGAAGAGGAGTGGCTCTCTGTGGGCTGTCTGAGGGAGAGGGTTGACAGAGGGGCTGCTCCTCGGTGGCGGATCTCACCCTGCAGGAAGCTGCACCTGGCCATGACATAGGTCTCCCGGTCAGTGAGCTTGACAGCGGCCTGCCCGGATTTTTTCAGGTGCAGCTTGCCATACCAGGTGTGCATATGCTTCCACATCTGAAGTGTAGGACATCTGAAGTGTAGCCCAGGCTCTCCACCTTCTCTCTCCACGATGCCTGCTTCCACTTGGTGTCGCGATAGAGCCTGTGGCCCTTCCTCCATAGGTACTCATTCTCCCTCAGCCATTCCAGCACCTCCTCCACATGGTCTTCGGAAATGGAGTACTGTTTCCTCTCCCCCTTCTCCTTGCCTTGCCTCTTCCTCCCTCTGGCAGGGGCTTCAGGGCCTTCAACAACAGGGCTTTGCGGGCCATGGGGCTGGTCCACCACAGCAGCAGCAGGAGAAGCAGCACCAGCAGCAGGAGAAGCAGCACCAGCAGCAGGAGAAGCAGCAACAGCAGCAGCACCACCACCAGCAGCAGCAGGAGAAGCACCAGCAGCAGCAGCAGGAGAAGCACCAGCAGCACCAGCAACACCAGCAGCAGCACCAGCAAGAGAAGCACCAGCAGTAGCAACATCAGGAGCACCAGCAGCAGCAGCAGAAGCACCAGCAGCTTCAGAGTCAGTGCCAGGGGGTGGGATGGTGGTTCTGTCCTTCTTGCCAGGGCTGGCAGGAGTAGGCACAGGCTTCCTCTTCTTCCCCATGGTGTTGGGGAAGATGTCAAGATGTCTCTGGCAGCAGGTCTTTCCTCTGAATGGTGACCTGCTTGCAAGCTGCCTCCTTTTATATCCGCGGAGCTTACGCAATTCATCCTCCCCGCATGCGCAGTGAATGCTTTGCATCCTCTAGGCATCCTATAGGCATCCGTGATGCATCCACGTCATCCGCTATGCATCCGCTCCTTCTGCTAGGCGTCCACTTCGCTGTTCTCCCCCGGAAGCCCTGCGGATGTGTCATCCACTTCCATCTGCTAGGCTTCCTACGAACACCTGCTTTACATCCCCGCTACGTCCTCCCCCCATCCGTTCCTTTCCGTTGTTGTCCGCTCTGTTTATGCAAATTTGGGGCACTTTTGAGAGCGGATAACAATGGATGGAAAATTTGCTCATCCGCTGTGTCCTTTTTACATACGTTTTGCATCCGTCGGCCAGTGTGACCTAGCCTTAAGACAAACCCAACCCTGGTACCAGTTTGTGGCTTGTTAGGAACTGGGCTGGACAAATGGCAGGTGAGCAAGCGAAGCTTCTTCTGTGCATGCACAGGATCTACATTGTATGCAAAAGCACCCCCTCCGCCAGTCCATGGAAAAATTGTCTTCTACAAAACCGGTCTCTGTGCCAGAAAGAATACTGTATATCTGTCAGGCAGTGCTCCATTCAAAATCCAAGAAAGAAATACTTAGACTCTTTAATTTAGAGAAAAGTTATCTTTTACTGAAAGTGAAGTGGTAGCAACCAGATAATTTTGAATCAGAGGAATTAGGCACGTAAATCACATATACAAAGTGATGGAAGTGTTCCTACCCCCAGTAGTTCAGATTAAACTTCCAATTAGAAATTGTGAATATGATCATGTGGGCATCTTCAGGTGATGATGAAGCCTCTGTCCATTGACCTTGACATACTTTGATAATGGGTTGCAGTTGCACAGAGAAAAGAAAGTTAAGCAAGAAATAGAAACCTAACTCTGATGTATGCTTTCCCCCCTTCATTTACACAACAGAAAAATGTAACACCTCCAGCTCACTTTCCAGACTCATCCCACTCTCCCCTCCCCCCATTTCTAATGACAGCTGAAAGATGCAAAGCGATAGTAGAAGATCTTGAAGGCTGAAATTCGGCCCTCCTAGAAAAAGGAAAACCGTCAGTCCTAGAAGAGAGAGAGGAGAAAATATAAAGACAATAATTAATCATTAGACAATTACAAAGGAATACACTCCTAGGGCTTATCAGGATACTTGGAATGAAATGCTTTGATCAACTTAGGGGCTTTAAGAAGGGAAATGTTTCCAGGCTACAAGATACTGGAGCTGATCCCTCCATTTGCGAGAGTACAGAATTTCTTTAACTTCAAAATGTTGTTCACCTTCAATCAGTATTGGTATGGGAGGGTCAGTCTGGATGGGTATTAAATCAGAAGTATGTTTAGGTTTTAACAAACTAACATGGAAAACCGGGTGAATTCTTCGAAGAGTTTTCAGTAAGTTCAGCTGGACTGTTACAGGATTTATAATCCGTTCAATCGTGAAAGGACCAACATATTTAGGACCAAGCTTCTTTGACTTTTGAGTGGTTTGCAGGTATCTGGTGGACTGGAAAACTCTGTCACCTACTTTATATAATTTCTGTGGAGATCTTTTCTTGTCTGCAAATTTCTTATGAGCTTGATGGGCCTCATCTAATGCTTTACGTGTTACTGGCTAGTTAAGTTGGAGTTGAGTTATCCATTCATCCAACAAATGGATGTTAGGCCTTTCACAAGGAAGATCAGGTATGGGTACAAAATCTTGTCCCGAAGCCACTTGAAATGGAGTGAATCCAGTACTACTATGTACGGAGTTGTTATATGCCACTTCAGCAAATGGTAGCAAGTCGGACCAGTTATCTTGTTGATAATTTATATAACATCTAAGATACTGTTCTAACACTGCGTTAGTCCTCTCACAGCCCCCATTGGTTTGGGGGTGATGGGCGGAGCTTAAGCCCTGGGTGGAGCCTGTCAACTTCAGGAACTCTTTCCAAAAATTTGAGGTAAATTGGACTCCTCTGTCAGAGATTATGCGTTCTGGAATGCCATGTAATCTATAGATATGTGAAATAAATAGTTTAGCCAACGTCTTAGCAGATGGAATTTTGGATCAAGGTATGCAATGTACCTGTTTGGAAAACAAATCGGTTACCACCCAAATAACCGTGTTTCCACTGCTTTCGGGTAATTCTACTACAAAGTCCATAGAGATTTCCTTCCAGGGGGCTGTTGGTCTAGCTACATTTTGTAACAACCCTGCCTGCTTACCAGGAGGTCTCTTTGCTGAAGCACAAATTGGACAGCTAGCTACATAAGCTTCAATGTCCTTCTTCAAAGTAGGCCACCAGAATTGCCGCTTAACCAGGTATAAGGTTTTCACAAATCCAAAGTAGCCAGCTGCTTTGGAATCATGAGCTTGTTGTAGTATTTGGCCCCTCAGCACTTGTGGCACATACAACTTGGTCCCCCCCCAAGCCAAACCATCTCTAACTGTATAGTCTTTCGAATGAGCCAAGAACCAATCATCAAGTTTTAAAGCTTCTTTTAGATATTCGGTCATTCAATAAATCCACTTCTTGTTTCTTCTTTTGGGTTCTGGTGATCATTGGGGCAGCTAGATGTTTGGTTGAAACAATTGGACTTATCACCTCCTGATGAATACTATTATATTGGGGTAGTCTAGAGAGAGCATCCACCATGAAGTTCTTCCCCTTGGAATGTACTTCAGTGAGAAATTGAATCACTTGAAATACTGGGCCCAGTGAACTTGTTTAGGGGACAACTTCTGAGGCGTTTTTAAGGCTTCCAAATTTTTATGATCAGTCCATACCTCAAATGGATCTTTTGCTCCTTCCAGGAAATGTCTCCAGGTCAGTAAGGCCCAACGAACTGCAAAAGCTTATTTTTCCCAGACAGCCCACCTTTTCTCGGTTTCAGACAGTTTATGGGAGGTATACACACAAGGCTGTAGGTCCCTTTCTCATTGATTTGAAGTAACACCGCTCCAACGGCCACATCACTCGCATCGGCTTGGATCATGAAAGGAGCCTCCATATCCGGGTGCTTTAGTACTGGTTCTGCAGCAAACACTCATTTTACCTTTTCAAAAGCTGCTTGGCACTCCATGGACCACTCCAACAACTTACTCGGCCTTGGCTTCACCTCCCCTTTTGTTTTTAAGAGATTTGTGATGGGCATTGCTATCTTAGCAAAAGTCGGGATAAATTGCCGGTAAAAATTTGCAAATCCCAAGAAGCTTTGAAATTGTTTTCTGGTACGTGGTGGAGGCCATTCCAATACGGCACGCACTTTCTCTGGATCCATTTCTATGTCCTCAGATGAAATGCGATATCCCAAATAGTCAATTTTCTCTTGATGGAATTCACACTTGGATAGTTTAGCATACAACTTAGCAGCACACAGTTTCTGTCGAACCGACCGCACCAGTTTCACATGTTCATCCAGAGTTTCCGTGTAGATAAGGATGTCATCAAGATAAACCAGAACTCCCCTGTATAAATGTTCATGTAACACCTGATTGATCATCTGCATGAATACAGCTGGGGCCCCTTGTAAACCAAAAGGAAGAACGTTGAATTGGAAGCAACCCATCAGGCAGTTAAAAGTGGTCTTCCACTCATCTCCTTCCTTAATTCGAATTCGGTAGTATGCTTCTCTCAAATCCAACTTCGTGGAAATCTTCCCCTTGGCTAGGTGGGCCAATATGTTCTCATCAAAGGCAGGGGGTACACGTTTTCCACGGAAATGGCGTTCAAATTTCTGTAATCCACCACCAAGCGTTTGGAGCCATCTTTCTTTTCACGGAACAACACGGGGGCCGCTACCCGGGGCCTAGCAGGTTGGATGAAACCACGTTCCAGATTTTTATCTATAAACAGTCTTAGCTCCTCTAATTCCCGTGGTGTCATTGAGTACAACTTCGGTTTTGGGAGCTTCACCCCAGGCAAAATTTCAATAGCACAGTCTGTTGACCAGTGAGGCAGGAGCTCATCCGAGGCCTTCTCACTGAACACTTCCTTTAAATCCCAATACTCTTTTGGAATTTTCTCCTCCCCTTTCATGGGTTCAGTACCTGTGAAAGCTATTTCAATCAGAATCTGAAGCTTCAGCTGAGATCTCCCCTCTTTTTCCGGTCGTTGCTTGGTATGTATGTGCAACAACCCCTTTCTCCAATTAACTTGGGCGTTTCATTTCCGGAGCCAGGGCAATCCCAGTATTAATGGCTGCTCCATCCCAGGGACCACAATAAAGTGCAGAGTCTCATCATGTTCTCCCATGATCATTTCTATAGGTTCCATGATAAAGCGTGCAGGGCAACCTCCAGCCACTGATCCATCTAACTGGGCAAAGAAATGGGCACCTTTGAAGGTTTTGGTTTTAAGTCCATTTTCTCCACTACTTGCGTGTTGATTATACACCTTGTGCACCCAGAATCTAATAGGGCTACCATTTCCCCTTTGTCCCCTGAATTGGGTACCCTCAACTTCACCAGAATGGTCATAGGGCCCAGGCTTGGACTTACCAGGAAGTCGTCTTCCAAGTCGAAATCATCCTCAGGGGTAACCAGGGTGTCTGACTCTTCTTCCCTGGGAGGGGCGACCTCTGCTGTCTCTTTCGACTTTAGTGCTGCTTCACGAGGCTTCGCTGGGGATTTTTCAGGTTTCTTCCCTTCCTTTGGCGCCCCCTTTGGTTCCAGCTTGACTTTGCAGTTTACAGCCCAGTGACCTTCCTTCCCGCATCGAAAACAGGCAAAGGGGTTGGGTCTTGCCGTCACTCCTCCTCTCTGAGGTTTGGGAATCTCTTGAGGATGTGGGGGGGAGAAGGTTTGCTCCACCCAGAACCTCCCTGCCATCTGCTTCGGGTTAAATCAATTTCCACTTTTTCTGCCAGCAAGTACCACATCTGCAAGTCATTTGGGTCTCTTCGAGCAATGCATCTCTGGTACACATCTTCGTTTAAACCATCTTTAAATGCTTCTGTCAGGGCTTCCTGGGACCAGCCTCAGATATGACCTGCTAACTGTCTAAATTCTTGGGTGTAGTCAGCCACTGACCTCCACCCCTGATTTATGTCTTCATCCTGATCCGGGCCTTGCGCTCTGCCAGTGGGTCCTCAAATCTAGCTCGCAGTGCAGTCATGAACAGGTTATAATTCACCAACTGGGGAGCATTATCATTATGTAGGGTCACCACCCACTCTGCAGCTGTTCCCTCCAGAGCCCTGGTAACACATCTCACTTTGGCTGCTTCTGAGGGAAAATCCTCCCTGTATTCTTCCATGTAGCTCCAAATTTGGGCTAGGAAAAATCCCAAGGTTTTGGGATCTCCCCATATCTTACTTCTAACAGAGGCAGCCTAGGAGCTCTACGCCTTCTAGGAATTACACCTCCCACTGAGGGCCTTGGGGCTGCTGCTGGATTGGGTTGATTTATGGGAGAGGGGGCTGCTCTGCTTCTTCTAGCTGGGGCTACTCCCCCTTCCCCTTCATATCTTTGTGCAGCTTGGAGTTGTTCAAAGGCTTCATCAAGGAGTCTCCTGGCTTGATTCAGTGAGAGTTCTCTCTTTTCCTTCTCTTGCCATGGCTCCTCCTCGGCAGGTGATGGTGATCCCGGGGGGATGTCCTTCTCCGGATCTTTCCAGCCAACCCCCACCGACCATCTGGGCTTCACAGCTGGATCCTCTTCCAGATTGAGCTCTGCTAGCGATTGGGCTTCCTGTACCAGCAAAGAATTTTGCCCTTCAATGGCTCTCAGATCTTCCTGGTCACTAGTTGAAGATGACACGATGTTCAGGCCCCCTCGGAATAAAATTGAGTGTTTTCTCCAGGTGGGCTGGTAGAGTGAGATTCAGAATAATGTCAGGCGGTGCTCCATTCAAAATCCAAGAAAGAAATACTTAGACTCTTTAATTTAGAGAAAAGTTTTCTTTTACTGAAAGTGAAGTGGTAGCAACTAGAGAATTCTGAATCTGAGGAATTAGGCGCATAAATCACATATACAAAGTGATGGAAGTGTTCCCAACCCCAATAGTTCAGATTAAACTTCCAATTAGAAATTGTGAATATGATCATGTGGGCATTTTCAGGTAATGATGAAGCCTCTGTCCATTGACCTTGGCATCCTTTGATAACGGGTTGCAGTTGCGCAGAAAAAAGAAAGCTAAGAGAGAAATAGAAACCTAACTGATGTATGCTTCCCCCCCCCTTCATTTACACAACAGAAAAATGTAACACCTCCAGCTCACTTCCCAGACTCATCCCACTCTCCCCTCCCCCCATTTCTAATGACAGCCAAAAGATGCAAAGCGATAGTAGAAGATCTTGAAGGCTGACAATATCCTTTCTCCTGGACCTTTGCATAGTAGCAGAGAAGCAGAGATAGCAATATCAATAGCACTTAGATTTATATACCGCTTAATAGTGCTTTACAGCCCTCTCTAAGTGATTTACAAACTCAGCCTATTGCCCCCAACAATCTGGGTCCTCATTTTACTGATCTTACTGAAGGATGGAAGGTTGAGTCAACCTTGAGCCTGGTGAGATTTGAACTGCCAAATTGCAGTCAGCCGCAGTCAGCAGAAGTAGCCTGAAGTACTGCATTCTAACCACTGCACCACCACAGCTCTTAATAGATATGTGGATCCTAAATGTGGTTCCCTGATTTGTGGATCCTTCATGTGATCTATGCCCTCAAAGCATTTTAGGACAGTAAGAATACCATACATTGGTATCTGTTGTCTCATTATATGGCCATAAACCAAGTTAATTTATATAACTAGTTAGCTGTCATATTTTTAAAAAAACTTTTTTTGAGAACTTTTGTAGACCACTTTGTAGAAAAAAGGTAATATCATTGCAAGAAAAATAAATGCAACTATTGTTTTGATGTCTGGAAAGGGAGGAATAATTGTCATTGTTGAATACCCTTGCATAGAGTTTTCTTAGGACTTAACCTGATTGCAATGCTGAAATGTACTAGCTAACACTTCACCCAATATACACTGCTCAAAGAAATAAAGGGAACACAAAAATAAGACATCCTAGATCTGAATGAATGAAATATTCTTATTAAATACTTTGTTCATTACATAATTGAACATGCTGACAACAAAATAACACAAAAAATATCAATGGAAATCAAATTTAGCAACCCATGGAGGTTTGGGTTTGGAGTTACAGTCAAAATTAAAATGGAAAAAAATCACTACAGACTGATCCAACTTTGATGTAACGCCCTTAAAACAAGTCAAAATGAGGCTCAGTAGTGTGTGTAGCCTCCACGTGCCTGTATGACCTCCCTACAATGCCTGGGCATGCTCCTGATGAGGTGGCGGATGGTCTCCTGAGGAATCTCCTCCCACACCTGGACTAAAGCATTCCCCAACTCCTGGACAGTCTGTGGTACAATGTGGTGTTGGTGGATGGAGCAAGACATGATGTCCCAGATTTGCTCAATTGGATTCAGGTCTGGGGAACAGGCAGGCCAGTCCAGAGCATCAATGCCTTCATCTTGCAGGAACTGCTGACACACTCCAGTCACATGAGGTCTAGCATTGTCTTGCATTAGGAGGAGCCCAGGGCCAACCACACCAGCATATGGTCTCACAAAGGGTCTGAGGATTTCATCTCAGTACCTAATGGCAGTTAGGCTACCTCTGGCAAGCACATGGAGGGTTGTGCAGCCCCCTAAAGAAATGCCACCCCATACCATTACTGACCTACTGCCAAACCGGTCATGTTGGAGGATGTTGCAGGCAGCAGAATGTTCTCCACGGCATCTCCAGACCCTGTCACATCTGTCACATGTGTTCAGTTGTGAACCTGCTTTTATCTTTGAAGAGCACAGGGCTCCAGTGGCGAATTTGCCAATCTTGCCAAACATCCTTCACGGTAAAATGCCAAACATTCTGCACGGTGTTGGGCTGTAAGTACAACCCCCACCTGTGGACATCGGGCCCTCATACCACCCTCATGGAGTCTGTTTCTGACCGTTTGAGCAGTCACATGCACATTTGTGGCCCACTGGAGGTTATTTTGCAGGGCTCTGGCAGTGCTCCTCCTGTCCCTCCTTGCACAAAGGCAGAGGTAGTGATCCTGATGCTGGGTTGTTGCCCTCCTACAGCCTCCTCCATGTCTCCTGATGTATTGTCCTATCTCCTAGTGGTGCCCCCATGCTCTGGACACTACGCTGACAGACACAGCAAACCTTCATGCCACAGCTCACATTGATATGCCATCCTGGATGTGCTGCACGACCTAGGCCACTTGTGTGGGTTGTAGACTCCATCTCATGCTACCACTAGAATGAAAGCACCACCAGCATTCAAACATGACCAAACCATCAGCCAGAAATCATAGGAACTGAGAAGTGGTCTGTGGTCACCATCTGCAGAACCACTCCTTTATTGGGGATGTCTTGCTAACTGCCTATGCTTTCCACCTGTTGTCTATTCCATTTGCACAACAGCATGTGAAGTTGATTGTCAATCAGTATTGCTACGTAAGTGGACAGTTTGATTTCACAGAAGTGTGATTGACTTGGAGTTACATTGTGTTGTTTAAGCGTTCCCTTTATTTTTTTGAGCAGTGTATGATGAGAACAGCAAGGAGTGTTTGCTAACATTGCCCATATAATTTGTACCTTGCTTTGCTAAATTGTGTAGACAACAGATACCACTGAAGGATTTTATATGTATAGATTGTCAAGTCAGATAAACATGACCACATGAAATAACAATTCTCAACTCCATTCTAAGTAATTGTCTCCTTAATTTGATGTATGAATCAAGTTCAGCCTGTCTCATTTTCAAGCAATTTTACAGTCCAAGCAATTTGTAATCAGTTTTCTTTTGAGGTGTTGGGAGTGGTGGTGGAGACCAATTTCAACTAATAATTTATAAATAACTATATCCAATTTCTTTTTAAAAGCTTTGCTGTATTATCTGAGGTCTGGTTAGCCCTAACATAGTAAAATAGCCAAAAATTGACCTATTTTTCAATTCCTGAAGTCTGGAACTTAGAATCAAGCAGGCCGTTCTTACAAGCTGTTCATTGTTGAAACAGTGGTTGAAAAAGATGGCAAGGAGAAAAAGTTTGTGTTTCTAGAAGTTATGGGGGGAGGTGAGGTTTGGTGGCTGACTGAAATCTCAGAGCAACTGATAAAATGAGGCTAAAGGAATGAATATGACATTGCCCTCTCTTTGTATTAAGAAGCATTCAGACCTCCTATCATTACCATTGTATTGTTTTTAAACAGAAGCCTCTCATCTCGACTGAATTTTGGACATTGCAATTCAAAACAGATAGACCTCTTTCAGTGATGGTCCAAAGAAGATTGACTCATATTAGGAATGATGTATCAGGGAAATGTAACTTCCTTATCCATTCACACTACCCTTATTTCATAGTTTTCATACAATACAGAGCTTCTTGAGGAGATGTCTTCTAATCAGGGTCCCCTGCTCTAAAATCATTATACAGGTGATTTTTTTTTAATGCATACCTTCTCAATTGGATGGTCAACCAATTCTGATGCAGTGGATCACTGGAGGAGGGGAGAGGGCAGGTGGATGAAAGTAGCATTGTGATCCAATCCTCATATCCCCAAGGTGTTTTTTTTCAAGAGACTGCTGGACTTTCTGGCTTTTCTTGATGACATTTTGCTCTCAGAACTGAAGGATCTTCTGGGATGAGAAGCGAAACATCTTCAAAGAAAAACCAGAAAATCCAGTTGCCTCTTGAAAAAGCACCTTTGGGACAACCATGACCTGGATGATGGAGAATCTCCATAGACAATCCTCATATCTTTTAAACTGCTTTATGGTCACACATATATATGAAAAGCCAAGCCTGGACTAGAGGAGCTTTCATCATTTTGACCAAAGGAGGAAATGTCTACGAGTGCTTTCCCACTAGCCACGGAAGCAATGGGATGAGGCAGTTACTTGGTGTCTGACTTGAACCCTCCATTTTTGGGTGAAATTCCTTCTTCCAAAAAGGGAAACAGGGACTGAACATATGGCTGGTCTGTTCTGTTTAGCCAGGCAACAAGCTGTAATATTATTTCACTAATCTTACATAAACATTATTTGACTAATCTTATATAAATATTATTTGACTAATCTTATATAAAGTGAGGAAAAACATAATCGTTATTTTTTTAGAGCACACACAAATGGTTGTTTCAAATATCCCTGAGCAATTGACACCATTACTGGAGGCACTGTTTTGAAAAATGTCTGCCCACATTCATAAAGCTAGCCATTTTTTGGGTACAATCTCCCAGAACGCAGTAGCAAAACATCACATATTGTTCTATTCTTATGATATATTTCAAATAACAGCCTGCAAGCCATAGCAGCATGCCAGCAACATGTTCTCACTTTTTTAAAAAAAAATAGTTACCTTAGCTAAAAATAATGTATTCTGCTCCAAAGGACAACAAAAGCTCCTATACTCACAGTAGTTGTGTAAAAATAGGAGTTCCAAGTGATATAGTTTTCCATATGTTGCATATATCAGTTCAAAAAAAAAAACAACCCACCAAAATCCCATTGCTCAAATGAAATTGCAAATTAAAATGTTATGACAGAACTACAAATATGAAAAGTAACTGATGAATTAAAAGCTTAGGACAGAATTTAAAACATCCTACTTTTACAGTCATAAATACAACATATCATAGAGCAGGAGCCAGAGGTAGTTGTTTTTTTCTTAATAACATGTTCCATCCTCTCTTTCTGCCCACCTAACTGTCTCTGACACCCACCCACACACTTAGGATGTACACACAGGGTTGTCTAAGATACCTGCCAGCTTGAGCTACTGTGACTGCTACTTAAGAATTCTTTTCTTTAAGAGCCATTAAATCACAGCTCAGTATTTGCAAGAATTCTCTCCTTCAACAGTTACCTCCAAATCTAGGCAGCCCTTAAGGGTTTAAATACCATATAAGAAGCTAAAAGAAGAAAGGAATCTTAAATCTGCCCAGAAACAATTAGCAACTGGTCAAAAAGAGCATGGATCATCTGATCACAATCTTCCCATTCTTAAAATAGCTTCTAGAGGTAACTGGTAATGGATAACAGCTGCACCTAGCCTGTTTATGCTGACCTTGAAAAAGTTAAGCCAGGCCAAACCTGGATGAGAGACCACCATGAAGATAATTGGAAAAACAACCAAGGGCAAACTGTATCTGTTCTGCTGTCAAGAAAACTATGGGGATATGTCTGGTAGTCATCAAGAGTTGAGCAGAAATTAGAGACTTCACCTTTTCCCTCTTGAGGGCCATGACTTATCCTGAAGAATCCTCCCCCCCATCTACAGCTAGGTTTTAAACAACCTCCATTTAATTGCTCTGGGGACAGAGCAACATACTGTGAGTGACCTTGTTGACAATGCAAGTGGTAATACTGCTTTTCTGTCCATTAATGCCGGATCTTAAAAAAATCACATTGACATTAGACATGCAGCAACTGTTAACAAACACATTGAGGTGTAGATGCTAGTATGAAGGTATGAGGGGACTTTAAATGTCTTTATTTAGTTTGCATATTTATACAGCTGCCCATCCACTAATAGAGGTCTGAGCAGGGACCAAATGATGCAACAGAATACATACATTGAATAAAAATATTCCAAGTTGAGGGAAAGGGAGAGTTTGGTGTTTGCAACAGGATTGATGCCACTCGGGTGGGATTCAAAAATTTTAACAACCTGTTCTGTGGGCGTGGCTTAGGTGGTGGGTGTGATTTGGTGGTCTGGGTGGACATGGGTGACTGGGTGGACATGGCTTAGTGGTCATGTTATTGGCTGGGTGTGGCCAACTCAATATCACTCACATCGAAGCACGCATCTCTTTGCCTGGCCTCTCATGACTGTGGGGATGCTGCAACAGTCGTAAGTGTCAAAAATGGTCATAAGTCACTTTTTTCAGTGCCACTGTAACTTTGAATGGTCAATCCACACAAGCCAAGTACCAGCAAAGGAGGGGAAAAAAACTCCAGAGACATTCCTGAGACAGGAAGTCTAGTCCTGCCAAGAATGTAATAAGGGTCAATGGAGAGGCAGTCTCTGTAAGCAACACCAGAATGTTTCCTTCCTGCCTTCCTTACAGGATTAGGCCAGTAATTTCTTCTAACAACCGATTCTCTGAACTACTTAGAATGTTAACAACCGGTTCTAGCGAATAGGTGCGAACTGGTAGAATCCCACCCCATTTCACTTAAATAGGGGATGGAAAGGCTGTTCCATAAGGCAAGTAGTATGTCAGAGAAGGCACACTTGGTTTATCAGGGGACACTGCTTTACCAAAGGGACTTGAAGCATGCCCATTCTGGCAGACCTAGAGGGATGGACAGAAACCACCAGGACAAGCAGTTATGGCCAGGGTGGGCTTCAAAAATTTTAGCAAAGGGTTCTCTGCCTGGTTGTTGGGTGAACATGGTGGGCATGGCCTACTCAGCCTCCTGCACCATGATGTGGGGGAGCATTTTTTCCCTTCCCGGGCTCCGGAGGCTTTCCTTGAGCATTTGGGAGGACAAAAACAACCTCCCCGGGCTCCAGAGGCTCTCTGGAAGCTGAAAACAGGCCCTTTTCCAGCCTTTCCAAACTTTCGGGAGGCCCATTTTTTGCCTCCTTGAGCCTCCGCATGTGTCCTGCATCCAAAACGTGCTTCATGGGGACTCCTGGGAGGGGCAGGCTAGGAGGGGCGGGGCCAGCCAGGAATGGGATTTGGGGTTCTCCAAACTGTGCAGAATCTTAGCTAGAGGATCTCCCAAACTCCTGAGAACCCATAGCAGCTCACCTCTCCTGGTTATGGCACACTGTTACTGGAAAGGTTTACTCTACTCTCCCTTAGTCTGTGTAACATATGTACAGACACTGCCCCATGTTGTGATTCGGCTTTAAAATATCCTGCCTTGTGTCAAAGGAGCCGTGGTATGGAAGGGCTCATATCTTTTCTCATTATTTCCTCTTTCCTCCCATTTCACTACCCTATCCGTAAAGGGAAAGTGAATTTAGGATCAATATGAAAATAAATTGCCATACGGCCTTTATTGTAAAGGTAAGATTTCTACAGAAAATCTTTGTAATCAGAAGGAAAAAAAAGGAAGGCGAGATTAAGCTGATTAAACCGAGAAAGTCAAAAAAGGACAACTTGAAAGATTAGCTCTAGGACGCCTGAAAAGCATAATCCTCCATGCATGTTAAGTAGAATAGTCCCTCTCTCCTATCAGCCCTTCATCTGGTGACCTTCTGTTCCATTAGCTCACAGCTACCTGATCCAAGGCAAACAGTAAAAATTGAAAAGCCTGAATTCCAGTGATTACAACAGGTACTGTTGCAATTGGCAGCAGGCCTTTGTTATCATTAGGGAGTCTTGACCGACATTTGCTGGGAAAACAAGAGGGGGAGAAAATAATGATAAATCAGGATTGTGCCAAGAAAAAGGAGAGGAAAATAAGTACAATTACAGACAAGCCTTTTTTCATTTGTTTTTATGTCTAAAGTTAGATCAGAGGGGAAGGGCATGTAAGAACAGCCAGAAACCTCCAAAGACTTCTAGCAATTCAACTTCAGTACACAAAAACATGCAAGCTTATCCAACAGAAGCATGTTGGCCACCAATGCCAGTATATAAAACCAAAATAAAACCAAGAATAAATCACTTGAAAACATGTTTGCATTCCTGAATGGATAATTTTTACATAGCACTTCGCTTATTTTACACCAAAATGAACTGCCAGAAGTGCTGTAAATAACATCTACTTTCCTTAAACAGAATGATACATATGGCGAGATTATAATAAATATAAGAAGAAATCAAATAATGCACAACTAATGCAGGCATCCCTTTACTGAGCGAGATAAATTTGAGTGTGTCAGGTTTTTTTCCCCTTTAATGGAGTAAATTGTCATATTCCTTCAATCAGAAACTGATGTGCAGCCTGATGGACATATTAAGGCCCTATGCATTGGTATTCATTTATGTAGCAGCGATAGCCTGGGTTGAAATTTACATATGCTTGGTAATTTATTTCATGTGTTCAGTAATATATAATTATGGTGTGGGGAGTGCGCTAATATATTACATAAGGGGCTCCTTTTACAGTAGAGATGGGCAATTTGGTTTTGTGATGTTTGTATTCGGCTCCAAGGGTGTTACAAGTTAAAAAAAAAAAAAAAGATTGTAGCCCTGTTTTTTTTTTTATTTGGAGCTCCTTGATTGTTGTAAGCTGTCCAGAGCTGGGTGGCTAAATAAGGAGACTGGTCTATCATCAGCAATCAGTTCTGCCATTTTGACTCTGATTCAAATAGACAGCCCTGTGTGGCTTCATCCTCATCTTCCTCTGCCACTGGACCCTTTTCTGACAAGATTTTCTGAAGGTTGGACAGAATTTCTTGCCGTTTGAAGGCAGGGTACACATAACAATGGTAGGGTAAATTCTATAACAGTGTTAACATGCTTTAAATTCCCCCCTTTTCCAATTAGCCTATCAAAACTGAGGCAAATACTGCATGAGTCAAAAAGAGGGCTGTGAAAATATTTACAGACCTCTCACATCCCGGACATAAACTGTTTCAGCTCATTTCCTCAAAACGATACTATAGGGCATTGCACACCAGAACAACTAGACACAAGGACAGTTTTTTCCTGAATGCCATCACTCTGCTAAACAAATAATTCCCTCAACACTGTCCAACTATTTACTAAGTCTTCATGACTATCACTATTAATGTTCTCATCACTCCTATCACTCATTCCCTCCCACTTGTGACTGTATGACTGTAACTTGTATCCTTGTTACTTGTATCCTTATGATTTATATTGACTGTTTCCTAGTATGATTTGATTGCCTATTTGTACCCTATTATATTGAGTGTTGTACCTTATGATTCCTGACAAATGTAACTTTTCTTTTTATGTACACTGAGAGCACATGCACCAAGACAAATTCCGTGTGTATCTAATCACACTTGGCCAATAAAGAATTCATTCATTCATTCATTCATTCATTCATTCATTCATTCATTCATTCATTCAAATGGAATCCAACTGCCTGTCATTTATATAGCTATGAGCTGTGGTGGTGCAGTGGTTAGAATGCAGTACTGCAGGCTACTTCCGCTGACTGCTGACTGCCTGCAATTTGGCAGTTCGAATCTCACCAGGCTCAAGATTGACTCAGCCTTCCATCCTTCCGAAGTTGGTAAAATGAGGACCCAGATTGTTGGGGGCAATAGGCTGCCTCTGTAAGCCACTTAGAGAGGGCTGTAAAACACTGTGAAGTGGTATAGAAGTCTAAGTGGTATTGCTATTGTCCAAAAAAGGATTAAAAGTGCCTCTTTAAAAAATGCAAGTAGTCCTTGACTTACAACAGATCATTTAGTGACCATTCAAAGTTACAACAGCAGTGGAAAACTGCTGACTTATGACCAATTTTCAGTTACAATCTTTGTAGCATCCCTATGGTTATGCGACAAAAATTGGCAAATGGTTCATATTTATGATCTTTGCTGTGTCCCAGGATCATGTGATCTCCTTTTGTGATCCTCTTACAAGCAAAGTCAATGGAGAAGCCAGTTTCACTTAACAACCGGGATACTAAAATAACAACTGCAGTGATTTACTTAACAACTGTGGCTTGAAAGGTTGTAAAATGGGGTAAGATTCACTTCACAAATGTTTCAGTTAGCAACATAAATTTTGGGCTCTATTGCGGTTGTAAGTCAAGGATTACTTGTACTGGGAAGTTTCAATTGTTGCAAAACCAATAAGTTGGATATCTGAGGATTGACTGGAACAACTGCCCTCTTTTTTTTTTTTTTTTATAAAGACAAGTCAAAAGGCTGGTACTTCCTTTTATAGACCGAAATATTTTGGGATAAAGATATCTGGAGGACTTTCTTATCTTACTATATTTTGCCAAGCTTTTTCATCATATTCAGAGTGCCTTCTTCAAATTCCTCAGTTTTAAGAACTAATGCGGAGATATTTGCGACAGGAGCTTTGGAGTCCCTTCCAGGGGTGGGATTCAAACTTTTTAACAACTGGTTCTGTGGGCATGGCTTAGCTGGTGGGCATGGCTTGGTGGTCATGTTATTGGCTGGATGTGGCCAACTCAATATCAGTCACATCAAGACACATATCTCTTCGCCTAGCCTCTCATGACTGTAGGGATGCTGCAACAGTCGTAAGTGTGAAAAATGGTCATAAGTCACTTTTTCAGTGCCACTGTAACTTTGAATGGTCACTTCACAGAAGCAAAGTACCAGCAAAGGAGGGGGAAAAATTCCAGAGACATTCCTGAGACAGGTAGTCTAGTCCTGCCAACAATGTAATAAGGGTCAATGGAGAGGCAGTCTCTGTAAGCAACACCAGAATGTTTCCTTCCTGCCCTCCTTACAGGATTAGGCCAGTAATTTCTTCTAACAATCGGTTCTCCGAACTGCTTAGAATGTTAACAACCAGTTCTAGCGAATAAGTGCAAACTGGTAGAATCCCACCCCTGGTCCCTTCACTGTATTCTATTTTTTCACCAAAGAAATTTAACAAATAAATAAACAAATAAAAGAAAACTAAAAGAAAACAAATATAGCAAACATAACTCATATTTTAAAAGTTAATTTAAGTCACTGATAGACCCTGAAGTTATGAACTTCCTGGCCTGGATTTCTATTTTCATGCAATTTGATGAAGTTGAGGAAAAGCCAATCGCAACAATTATCTAAGGCCTCTTCAGAACTGATGGTTTGACCTCAGGGGACAGGGTTTTCTCAGTTCATTATTTTATAAAAGTCATCGTTTGATTAAGAAGTTTTCTCTTCAAGGAAGCTCAAGATAATTTGTTTTTCTCAGGCATTCTAATTCTGCAGTGTTTTTGAAGTTAACGATTTCTACTTATTTTATGACTGTTCTGCCAAACTGACAGAATTAGCCCTAATAATGTTGTATTCATTGTTTCCGTGATTGCCAGCTGCTTCAAGAATCTTTGCAACTGGAGTGTGAGATAATAAACACTGCAACAAACAAGGAAACACACTCTGTGACTTACTTACATGTAAGGTCTGGTTTGAGGAAGTCCAAGCAAGAGATGAATTTTTCTTGTAATCTGAGATTCCCCAATCCCTATAAGAAACCAGAGCATTTAAATCAGTGGATTATGGACAGAAGTGAAATAGGTTGACTGCTGATAGGAAGTCAAACTGATCAGTTTGTATATTTTCACTCATTCAAATATATTATATTGTTGCTGTGGTGGCAAAAATGGATCAAATGCATCTAGAAACATACAGGTAACAGTTTACCTCAGTCATTCAGTTTATATGGTCTTCCACTTGACTAACAACATAGTAGGAGCTTGGAGATAAGAGTTGGCTACATCTCAGATAGAGATTTGGGGGGGGGGGTTTCAGTAAATTGTTAATTATTCAAACCCATGTTACAAACCTATTTCTTAACAACCACAGCGCCTTCTTATCAGGATGGGGAGAGATCCTGCTGGGATTTTCTGCCTCACCTACTAATATTTTTGTTAGGGATAACATTGTTTACCCTAACTGGTTGAGGTGAAATAATAACTATGAATCATAGTTAGTGTATGTTAGAGTGTATACAGCTTTAACTGTGAAATAGCAATTAAAGAAGTGGTTAAGAAAACAATATAAAAGTAGCAAGACTACGGCTTGCTCT
>BLBF01000063.1:3430567-3474704 GCA_015471245.1 Laticauda colubrina
ACATACAAGCTTAGCTCACTCATTTATCTGTGTGCCTATCTGACTAATGCTGCACATTCTGTTTAGCTTGTCTACCTAACCCTGGTTGGGGAACCCAGGCTTAACAATTTTAATAGGTGAAGCAGATGTTTTGGGTAACACATACCTTCTCTTAAATGGGTAGAAAATACTATTTGCTGCTTTGTCTTTAGCAGCAATCTATTCTTGGCTGGGTCCTAACAGGCAGTTAAGATAGCAATAACAGCAATAGATGTTGTCCTTGTCAGCTGGAGAGCTGGACCCAGACTGTTGGGGTATATGCAAATAATAAACCACTTATAGAGCATTAAGTAAAGCATTAAGGGGTGGTATATAAGTCTAATTGCTATTGCTATTCCTATTGCAATTGTAAAACATATACACGCAAACTATAGTTGCTTGTTAAAATAATGCTTAATCTCTAGGTTTTCTTGTTTTCAGATTTCTCAATATAAATGATACATGAAAATAAAATAACACATATAAAAAGTAAGATATAATTTAATTTTGTTGTGTTGAAAAAAACTAGGCACATGCAGGATCTAAATTTGAGGGCCTTGAATAACTTTAGCCCAAGGCCAAAAAGCATCCTTGTCTTTTCATTTCTAATAAACTTGACTATCCTCCATTGATTAGACCAGATATGTGAAATGTATGGCCCACGGACCAGATCTGGCTCACAATAGGTCCAGAGGTCTCCCACTGGGCCATCCTGGAGACAGCGAGGGATTGGCCCGTGCCACCCTGGCCATGCCTACCCAGTCAGCCATGATGACCAGGCCACACCCACCCCTGCCCCCCAAGGGCAAACAAAATCCTGACACGGCCCACAATAGGATCGAGTTTGACATCCTCAGACTAGACTTTCAACACGATTTTAGTGGAGAAAAAAAGGTGGATGGAAATATACGTGGGCTTGTTCCTTTTCAGCACACTTCTACCCCAAGCTCAGACCTTACTAACCCAGATAGTCCTTGACTTACAATGGTTCATTTAGTGACCGTTTGAAGTGATTAAGGCACTGAAAAAATGTCTTATGGGCATTTTTCATACTTACGACCATTGCAGCACCCCCACAGTCATGTGATCAAAATCCAGACATTTGACAACTCTTATTTATGATTGGTTGCAACGTCCTGGAGTCATGTGATTGCCTTGTACAACCTGCTGACTAGCAAAGTCAATGTGCAAGCCACATTAACTGCATGATTCATTTAACAACTGTGACAAGAAAGGTTGTAAAATGAGGCAAAACTCACTTAACAAATGTCTCACTTAAGCCCATGTCACACTGCCCAACGGATGCAAAAAGGACACAATGGACAAGCAAAATGTTCCATCCATTGTTATCCACTCTCAAAAGGGGCAAAAATGTGCATAACCGGAGTGGATAACATGGACGCGGGGAGGACGCAGGGCGGATGCAAAGCAGATGCGGAACGGAAGCCCAGCAGATGGAAGCGGATGAGAGCGGATGGTGCATCCGCTAGGCTTCCGGGGGGCCTCAGCAAAACGGACGCGGAACGGAAAGAGCAGATGCAGAGCGGACGCCGAATGGATGAAGCGGATGCACAGCGGAAGCCTAGCGGATGCACAGCGGAAGCCTAATGGATGCCTGGCGTTAATTGCGCATGCGGGGAGGATGCATTGCGTCAGCCCCGCGGATATAACGGAAGCAGCTCGGAAGCAGGTCGCCATTCAGAGGAAAGACCTGCTGCCAGATGGATTGGCTGCCTTGCCTGCCCTGCCTGCATGTCTGCCTGCAAGCCTTGATGCCAGCCTTGGTGCCAGCCTTGGTGCCAGCCTTGGTGCCAGCCTCCCTGCCAGCATTGCTGCCAGCCTGCCTGCAAGCCTTGCTGCCAGCCAGTCTGCCTGCCAGCCTTTCTGCCTGCCTTCCTGCCAGCCTTGGTGCCTGCCTTGATGCCAGCCTTCCTGCCAGGCTTGGTGCCTGCCTCCCTGCCAGCCTTGGTGCCTGCCTTGGTGCCAGCCTTCCTGCCAGCCTTGGTTCCTGCCAGCCTCCCTGCCAGCCAGCAACCCCACAACCATGCGGAAGCACAGCAAGCCTCAGCCATCTGCTGCCAGCCCTGGCAAGAGGGACAGGGCTACCATCCCGCCCCCTGGCCCTCACTCTGGTTCTGCTGGGGCTTCTGCAGCATGGGCTCGCTCTTCTGGGGCTGGGGCTTCTGCTGCTTCTGCTTCTGGAGAAGCTGATGACAAGCACTCCAGCACCAGCCACCTCCACAGCACCTGCACCCTTCACCCCTGAGACTGAGCGACCAAGAGGAGTGCCAGATACTCATTTTTGTCTTATAGCTTGTTGTTAATAAAGTCTATTTTTGATTCACACACTTGCTTCATTTCTTTTTTTTAATAAAGTCTTGCTGAAAACTTTTAGAAATGGCTTAAGCCTTTGCATGCTTGTGGGATGGGTAAGGTTAGCTTTGGGATGGGTTAGGATACCTGTGGAATGGGTAATAGCTGTGGGATGGGTTAGGATAGCAGTGGGATAGATAAACCTCCAGTGCAAGCATAGTGGGACTGTATGGTCCACCCACCCAGGTGCCAAACCTATGGTATTTATTATCAGTAATAATGTAATAATTATCCACACATGTCAACATAAACACAACTCTTTATTAAACGCCCTTTGGCCCTGTTAGGCCAACCCAACATACATGGCCCAATCTCATCCATGTGATGAGACAGGCTGAAGGAAGCATCCATTAAGCATCTACCATCCTGTCTTGCCACTCCACTGCTCCAGCTGGGGAGTTGCACCATTGTCTCAGGAGGTTGCGCTCCTTCTTCACTTCATGTGAGGCTCTGTCGGGGCCTTGCACATCCTCAGTGTCGATCAGGTTTCGCCCTTGCCTCCATTCCCCAGGCTCCATGTCCCCATTGCCTTGCTGGAGGTCCACGAGCCTGTTCTGCAACACTGGGTAGTGGGTGCGCATGAGATTGTGCAGGATGCAGCAAGCTTCCATGATCCTCCTCATGGTCTCTGGGCAATGCTGCATGGTGGTGAGAAGTACCTGGAACCTGTTGGCCAGGATGCCAAAGGCGTTCTCCACCACCCGTCTTGCCCTGAACAGCCTGTAGTTGAAGATCCTCTCTTCACGGGTGAGGAGTCTGGAAGTGTAGGGCTTCATGAGGTAGGTTGTGAGGGATAAGGAGTCATCCCCCACGATGAAGTAGGGCATATCTTGTGTGTTATTGGGAAGGGGTTCTGGATCTGGGAAGCCCACGATGAGGTTGCCTTCCAGCTCCTCCTTGAGGTGACTGGCGTTGTATACCTGGGCATCTGAAGATGAGCCGTTGCCTGAAGCATCGATGTACATGAACTTGTAGTCAGCATCGACCATGGCGAAGAGGATGATGCTGAAGAAGCCCTTGGAGTTGAAATAAGTGGACTCCGAGTTGGCTGGTGCTTTGCAGGCCACGTGCTTGCCATCTATGGCTCCAACGGTGTGGGGGAAGTTTCACTTCTGATACCACTGTTCTGCAACTTTCTTCCATCCTTCTTCAGTGGAGGGGTACTGGAGGAGCTCCTCCTTGTATTCTTCGGTTATGGCCTGCACCACTTCTCTGACCACAATGCTGATGGTGTTGGATGGCACCCTCCAGCCGTACTGCATGCTCCTGTAGGAGGTCCCTGAGGCCAGGTGGCGCAGAGTGAGTGCCACCTTGAGCCCAGTTTCCAGGCTGCAAAACTTCATCAAACATGGCTGGAGGCATCCTTATGAAATTCTGGAACGCCCGAGTGTCTTCGCTCCTGAGCTCCACCATCAGCTTGTTGTACAGTCCGTCCTCTGCTCTTCTGGCGAACCATCTTCAGATCCAGACTCTTTTTGGGTGGCTCCTTCTCTTCTCGCAGTAGAGTTCACAGAGCCTGCAGATGGCTTCGCACTGTTGCAGAACGATGGTGGCTGCCAAAAGGATTTTGTTACAATCCACGGTGGACATGACTGGATGCTGTGAAAGAGGAAGAGCCAGATGAAGGCTGCAGAGGTCTGCACCGCTGGGCTGCTGTTCTGAAAGTGAGATGCAGGCGAGTTGGTCCCCCTTTTTATAGGCAGTATAGGTTTTCTGCTAGGCATCCTCTAGGCATCCTCTAAACATCCTTAATATCCGAGATAGGTCCCCTCTGCAAATGTTTTTTCCGTTTTAAATGCTTTGTTTCCATGCTGCATCCGTTCTGCATGCGTTCTGCATCCGTTCTGCATCTGTTCCGCTTCCTCCCTGCGTCCGGGCGGATGTGAGTTCCGCGGATGCATAGCGGACGCCTAGCGGATATAGCGGATGCGTAACAGATGTGTAGTGGATGCGTAGCAGATGCAGAACGGATGAACTGGATACATTTTCCGCGCAAAAGTTTTGGGCAGCCCAAAACTTTTGGAGCAGATGAAACGTCCATAAACGGATGCTGGACGGATAGAGAGGAAGCCAAACGGAGGCAGTGAGTACATCACATTTTCGAACGGATGGCAAGGTTTTTTGTCTGTTTTACATCCTCTTTGCATCCGTTGGTTCAGTGTGACATGGGCTTTAGCAACATAAATATTGGACTTAATTGTGGTCCTAAGTTTCAATGAAAACACTGGGAGGTGTTACTTTGGAAAAGTCTATTTTGATCCTTCTAAGGATTCTTTTCTACTGATGAAATTATGTGCAGGCTATTTTACAGAAGAAATTGCTTTGCAAAATTCAGCTCTTGGATATTTTAAAAGACTGACATCATCAACTGACAAAGTTAGGGCCCTTAGTAAAAATCATACTCAAAGAAATTGTATGGTAGCTGACAAAGACAGTGAGAAACTGTGCCCAGAAACATCTGAAATGAAAGGTTCAAACAGGTCATTAAATAAGGGTAATCTTGAGTTGGATTAGGAAAGACAATTTCTAGACATCTGGTCTCCTTTAGGAATATCATACTATGAATTAATTCTATATTTTCTTTCGTAAAAAAAGACAGCTACTGAAACCAGAAGCTAGACTTTCACTGCAAAAGCTGAATTCGCCAATCTAGTTTTCCTCTGTATTCACAAATTCAGAAGTACCATATGTGAAAAAAGGGGGTGGAGATGGAAAGAAGTGGCATTTTTCGTGCTTTTCTATAAAATGCCTTTGACTAGTATTGAAATGAGGTTTGATCCTAAGTGCAGATTTTAGTATTATACTTTTATCCTTTAAAAAAATAAACAAATCAGTTGATCTTGAACCAGAAGACATTTTATGAAACAGGAACTTTTTATTCCAGTTAGAATGAGAATTTCCTGTTCCCTTCCTTGAAAATGTCAGCTTTTGGGGGACTACAGAAAAGGTTCAGGTTTTCAAATCAATGTGAACTACTCAGGATGAGCTGCTGTAGTGGCAGTCTGTCAGGTCAAACCAAGCCAAAATACTGTAGAAAAATGAGAAAGAAATCAAAGTGAACTGATTTGGAACCAATTATCATTTCATGTCATATTGACATCAGCTGTGGCATGTTATTAAAAACCCTCATGGAAGCTGAAGCTGGAATACGTTTGTTGCTGTGACATGAAATTGAAAACTCTCCCTGAAGTGTTGTGGCCTCTTCACTTTCAAATATAGCCAAATGGCCCTTGATTTCAAATAAAAAAGTCACCCAATTAACAAGGCCTATACTGAAGAGCAGATGTGCAATGCTTAGTTAATGCATATAATAATAAAACCCCAAATTTACCACTTCTTAATTATGGCATCTACACTGTAATTCTGAAATCCTAAAAAAAAAGGAAAATGGTTGCCCCACAGGGTAACAACAACAACATTCTTACTGATCCCAGTTGTCCCTCCATATTTTAAGTAAGGAATGGTACTTTATCTTTTTGACAATGTATGATTCACTTATTGCTTAGATGTTGGCAAATGTGAAGATCAGCATGAATATTAAGCCTGTAGGGATGTCTTCAGGGTGAATCAAAAAGTCAAGGAAATGGCCATAGTTATACACATAAAAACTCTGCTCCCTGCCTTTTAATATGTAGGCTTGCATAACAGAACAGATTTGGGAAGGACCTTGCAGGTCTTCTAGTCTAACCCTCTGATCAATCAGGAGGCCATATACCATTCCAGACAAATGGCTATCCAGTCCCTTCTAAAAGCCTTCAGTGGAGCACCCACAACTTCTGAAAGAAACTTCTCCTTAGTTCTAGGTGCTTCTCTCATTGATTAGTTTCCATCCATTGTTTCTTGTCCTGCCTTCTAGTACTTTGGAAAATAGATTGATCCTCTCTTCTTTGTGACAGCCCCTTAGATATTGGAACACTGCCATTATGTCACCCCTGGTCCTCTTTTCATTAAATTATACATACCCAATTCTAGAAAGTGTTTGTCACATGTTTTAGCCTCTACCCTCTAATCATCTCTGTTGTTCTTTTCTGCACTTTTTCAGAGTCTCTACCATCTTTTTTTATGAGACAATAAAAACAATATAAAAAGGGTTCCTATTTATATCCTTGTCATACTGAAAATCCCTTGACTACCCTGTTTGTTGCATATTGTACATTAGGGGACAACTATTTTTGGATTCTGTTTATGGGAAAACAAAGGTTATATACTCTACTCACATAACGTGCTCCACCAGATTGGGTAAAGTTGTAGCAGAGACAACTTTTAGAACTTCAATGTTATAAGACTTAGGAAAATGTGGAATTCAAAATATTAGACCAAATTAGTTGAGGCAAAAGGTATTCCTTTGAGATGGTGGAGGAATATCTATCTGCTAAAAAAAGGCATTAATCTGAAATGTCCCAGTGATTGTTCTGTTTTACACTGACCACGTCTATACCAAACTGATTTACAAGTTTACCAGGGAGCAGTAAGCAATTGCACACACAACAGAAAAGGTGGATGGGTGCAAACACCCACATGCTTCAGCAACATTTATTATGTCTTGCCTGAAAAAATACAGTCCAAACTCAAAACAGAACATGGTTAAGTATAATCCAGTATAATTCTGGATAATCCAATCCAGAAGTCCAATTACCAAAGAGATCAGTCAACCAGACCAGGTTTGAACAGCCAAGGTTCCAGAATGCAAACAGGAATGAAAGCTTGCTTCATAAGGGCTTGTTTCCAACAAAGAAGACAGTACCTAATACCAGGCATCTGCAGGTATGGCTCAATTAAGGTGTGGATCTTTGTTTCTTGAGGAGCTGAACAGGACACCTCCACTCTTCAGTCTTTGCAATGTGTTTTTGGGCTACTTATTGCTGACTACTTTTCTATCTGCTCCACCTGTTCCATCTGACTGTGGGCTTAGTCAGCCTACAGGGCTGTCAAATTCCAGGCCCTGAGCCGGATGCATCATACACTGGCCACACCCATGCCCAGTTTACTGAAGGGGGAAAAAGTCCCGATATGTCACGTGACACCACCGTGATGATGTGATTGACACTCCTGCTCGAGTAGTTGACTGGCTTATTGATTTCTGAGGCTGCTCATTTGTTGGAGAAGAGCCAGTGATGGGATTCACATTTTTTTACTACTGGTTCTGTGGGCATGGCTTAGTGGGCATGGCGTGGCTTGGTGGGTGTGGCCTGGTGGGTGTGGCAGGGGAAGGATACTGCAAAATCCCATTACCTGCCCACCCCACTCACCTGCTTTCCAGCTCCGTTCTTCTGTGCAGGGCAACAAAAGAAGACCCAGCCAATCAGCTGGGACTCGGGAGGCAGAGAATAGATGGGGGCGGAGCCAGTCAGAGGTGATATTCCAAATTTTCCACTACTGGTTCTTCAAACTACTCAAAATTTCTGCTTCCAGTTCTCAGAACCTGCTGAATACCACCTCTGAGAAGGGCCCTCAGCTTCTGACTCCTCCATGTCAGAGGAGACCATGGCATTTAGGACAAAAATTATTAGAAGACATTATGAACCTTAACAGGTCACCATGCTTCAGAACAAAACACTGGTTTGTTGCCTTACTTCAACTGTATTTTCTAAAAAAATCACTATCAATGGATCTCAGGATTTGAGAACTGAGGATAGTGTTTTGCTTTGCAGCATGTCAGCTTTCTTTTTTTTTCATATTAAAAGAATCTTTAAAAAGAAAAAAAAATGTCAACTGAAGAAAACAGTTGAGGGATCATCAAGAGAGGTGACTGCAAGATACTGATTCCCACAGGTGTTACGTTGCCTATACCTGTCATAAGAGCATCTGAGTACAGAGCTAGTGTACTGTTAAACTCCTATCATTGGGAAAAAAAACCTAGAGGACAGGCCTTGCCTGAAGACATACGGCAGTTGGGTTCAAGGCTATATGTATATCTTTGCATTCTAATTTTATCCAAACAAAGAAAAACAGGTTATCGCTGGAGCAATAGGAGCCCCAGGATTAAGCATCCTTTAGAATTCAGAGTGAAGTTGAATTCTCATTGGAAACGGCACCTATCCCAAAACATGTGAAAGATACAATATTCAACTTCATGAAAGATACAAATGTTATAATTGTTATCATGACACATCTTTTCAAAGTATTAACATAAATTAAAATAATTTATGAACTTTGTGATGTGGTACCATCAGGATGGTTCATTGGGAAAGAGGTCCAAACCTCCTGGTAAGAATGAAAGAAGGGGCTCCACGCATGCTACTTTTTGAGTGTGTTCAAATTCTATTACTCTCTGGCAGAAATAGATCCAGAGTTCATAATTTAACAAAAGGAGAGAAACATATTGTAAATTGTTTGTTTATAGTTTTTAGAATCTATGTATCATTAAAATTCTTGTTCCCATTTGTAGTCTTCAAATGAGTAAAATTGGAAAGTATAGGGCAACAGTTATTGAACCAAGGTAATTTAAATTAGTACAGAATACTGGGGTTCATGACTTCTGTGGGAAGGAAATTTGGGAACATTTTGGCCACTTCAGTGTCTTCCAACTATACTACTCAAAAACCCATAGATTCTCTAGCAGAAGGGAAAATGGGAAGGCTATACACCTGCCCTCTTTCCCGCCTCCTCTGGACCCTGCACCCAATCAGCTGATAGCAAGACCTGACAGTGAGTGGTGTTTGGCTGTTTTGGAACCAAGACTGAAATGTTTAATCAATTAATGGCAGTGGGTAGTGAGGGAAGAAAGAGAGAGTGACTTGGATGCCTACTGGTGATGTAGGGCTAATTGGGGGCATAGGCAACCAACAGATGAGCCTTTTTTTCCCCCTGGAAGGAGGGGGATCTTAGGGACACACTAAGGTGAGGAGTCCAAATGCAGTTTTCCTTGTGGTCCACAGCTTTACTTTGTTCCCCCTCCCCTCAGCAAAGTAGCAGGCAGTTCCATGAGTCAAGCAAGCAGGACAAGGAATGATTTTTGCCAGCTTCCCATAAGCAGAATCAATGAGGAAGCTGTCAGAAAGTTGAAAGTCACTCTGACTCTCACTGCTTTTTTGCTTCCAGTGGTCATTTTGTTTCTCTATTTCGGTAAGGAAATATCTCTGGAAGGAAAACTCAATGGGTCACAGGTTGTTTAATTATCAAATTATATTCCCCACCCCAATCCATTCATTTAGAGAGATTTTTTGTATTCAGGAGTGCAGAAAAATATTTTTAGAAAACAAGAATATTGTTTATTTCATCACTTACTTAAAAAAATCCTGACAGATATTGATATTGTGAAGTTTTTTGTCATCAGTAAAGGGATGAAAACAGATATGTTTTATTTTTATGTGGTTTCAAGTGAAAGCTTTAAATATGTAGGCAAAATCAGATGTTTCATCATATTGTCACATATTCATATAACATGAGAGATTGTGGCTAAAATTGTATCAGTCACCACGTGAGGTTTTTCAAGTAAAATTGTGCAGGCTGCCAGTATATCTACTGAGTTTGTGCCCTAGTGCAATGAAAATTCATAACAGCTAAATTGCTTTGGTATGAAACATGAATTTATCTGTACAATATTCAGTGACCCTTCTTTCTAAAAAATTTCACCACATGCAAATGTAGAGTTACCTGTGAACTCAACGGGCAACTTGGAAAATGAAACATGATGGAGAATTATCTGTCAGAAAAACATATTCCAAAAATGGCAGGATTTTCCATTCTATTTATTCAAAAAATTATTATAGTACCATAAATAATTTGAAAATCTCAATTCATGTTAAATTAGATAAATCATACCTATTAAATCACACTGTTATGAATATAATAAGTGTGTATTAATAGTGATTAGAATGTAGGGATTAATGATTTATTCCAGTGACACTGGCTATTTTATAAAAAATGTGAGGTTTGTAACAAAATGTACATCATTGATAAGCAAATGGCTGTGTAAGTTCCTGCCTTGGTTATTTGGATTTATTTGACTGACAAACCATACTCAATAAGTGGTCCTTAATGGTACTATGTTCTACATGGAGGGATGTAAGCAGTGGGATACCACAAGACTTAGGGCCAGTACTTTTTAATATCTTCATAAATTACTTAGATGAGGGAATAGAGGGAATCAAATTTACAGATGATACTAAACTGCCAGAAATAGCCAACACTACAGAAGACAAGTTCAGGAACCTTAAGGCCATGTCACAAAGCACCAGCGGATGGAAAGTATGTAAAACGGAGAGAAACACTTGCCATCCATTGGTTAATGCGATGCATCCGTTCTGTACTCATTGCATCCGTTTTTCATACTCTCTGTCCAGCCAGCATCCGCCTACTGAAATTTCATCTGCTCAAAAAGTTTTGAGCTGCACAAAACTTTTTGAGTGGATAAAGTATCCAACGCGTCTGTTATACATCTGCTACGCATGTGGGGAACATCCATTATACGTCTGTCGACATTCCTTACGCGTCCACTATATCCGCTAGGCATCCATTGTGCATCTGAGCAACTCACATCCACTCCAGCGGAAAACGGACAAAGGGAGGAAGCAAAACGGACACGGAATGGACACGCAGCGTTAGTAGCATGGACGTAGAAAGGATGAAAGTGGATGGAGCTCGCATATAAAGCATTAAAACGGAAAAAACGTTCATATAGGGGACGTATCTAGGATATTTAGGATGTCTGCAGGATGTCTAGAGGATGCAAAAGGTCACCTAGTGGAAAGCCTATATTTCCCATAAAAAGGGGGAGAAATCACCTGGATCTCACTTTCACTCCTGTAGCCCTGCTGTGCAGACCTCTTCAGCCTTCACCTTGCTCTTGCTCTTCCACAGCATCCAGTCATCTCCACCATGGATCGTTGCACACTCCTTTTGGTAGCTGCCATCGTTCTACAACAGTGCAAAGCCCTCTACAGGCTCTTTAACCTGTTCTACGGGAAGAAAAGGAGGTGTCCAGGAAGTGTCTGGGTCTGAAGATAGATCATGAGAAGAGCCGAGTACAGACTGTATAACAAGCTCATAGTGGAGCTGCATTCCAGAACTTCATGAGGATGCCTCCAGCCATGTTTGACGAAGTTGTGCAGCGGCTGACACCCAGGTTGACCAAGGCAAACAACAACTTCCGGCCCAGCCTGGACCCTGGGCTGAAGGTGGCACTGACTCTGCGCCACCTGGCCTCCAGGACCACGTACAGGAGCATGCAGTACACCTGGAGGGTGCCACACAACACCATCAGCATTGTGGTCAGACAAGTGGTGCAGGCCATCATCGAAGAATACCTGGAGGAGTTCCTCCAGTGCCCCTCCACTGAAGAAGGCTGGAAGAAAGTTGCAGAACAGTGGTATCAGAAGTGGAACTTCCCCCACACCGTTGGAGCCATAGATGGGAAGCACGTGGCCTACAAAGCTCCAGCCAACTCAGGGTCCACTTATCACAGCTACAAGGGCTTCTTCAGCATCATCCTCTTCGCCATGGTCGATGCTGACGACAAGTTCATGTACATCAATGCTTCAGGCAACGGGTCATCTTCAGATGCCCAGGTATACAACGCCAGTCACCTCAAGGAGGGGCTGGAACACAACCTCATCATGGGCTTCCCAGATCCAGACCCCCTGCCCAATGATACAAAAGATGTGACCTACTTCATCGTGGGGGATGACGCCTTCTCCCTCAGAACCTACCTCATGAAGCCCTACAATTCCAGATGCCTCACCCGTGAAGAGAGGATCTTCAACTACAGGCTGTCCAGGGCAAGGCGGGTGGTGGAGAACGCCTTTGGCATCCTGGCCAACAGGTTCCAGGTACTACTCACCACCATGCAGCATTGCCCAGAGAGGGTGAGGAACATCGTGGAAGCTTGATGCATCCTGCGCAATCTCATGCACACCCACTATCCAGTGTTGCAGAACAGGCTTGTGGACCACCAACAAGGTGAATGGAGGCAAGGGCAAAACCTGACAGATACTGTGGATGTGCAAGGCCCCAACAGAGCTTCACGTGAAGGGAAGAAGCAGCGCAACCTCCTGAAACTAGTGCAACTCCCCAGCTGGAGCAGTGGAGTGGCAAGACAGGATGGCAGATGCTTAATGGATGCTTCCTTGAGCCTGTCTCATCACACTGATGAGATTGTGCCATGTATGTTGAGTGGCCCTACAATGAACAGGGCATTTAATAAAGAGTTGTGTTTATGTTGAAATGTGTTGATGAATGATTAAATTGTTATTGATAATAAAGGGCCATAGGTGTGGCACCTGGGAGGGTGGACCATACAGTCCCACTATGCTTGCACTGGAGGTTTATCTATCCCACAACTATTACCCATTCCACAGGTATCCCTGCCCATCCCACTGCTATCCTAACCCATCCCTCAAGCATGCAAAGGCTTAAACCATTTCTAAAAGTTTCCACCAAGACTTTATTTACTAAAATAAATGAACCAAGTGTGTGAAGCAAAGATAATCTTTATTAATAACAAGCTGTAAAAGAAAAATGACCCAAGTAAAGTCTCCCAAGCAAAGATAAAGTCAACAGGTAGCAACCCACTCTCTGGCACTCTTCTCAGTCACTCTGAGGCGTGCCCATATTCTCAGGGGTGAAGGGTCCATGCGCTGTGGAGGTGGCTGCTGCTGGAGTGCTGGTCTGAGGTGCCATTGGGGTGCCTGGCCCCAAGAGGACAACAGGGGATGGTGTATGGAGGAAGCGCTCAGAGAGCTGGCTCAGTCCTGTGATGTTGAGAGCCCCTTTCTCCATGACATGGGGTGTCAGTCCCAATACCGATGACAGATGTTCTGAGGCCGGGCTTGGCTGTGGGGTGGAGGAAGGAGGAATGTAGTGGGGCTGTCTGGTCTGCAGGAGAGTGAGGTGAGGCATCAGTGGCATCTCTGGCGTCGGTGGCATCTCTGGCGTCGGTGGCATCGGTGACATCGGAGGTGTACAATGAACCTGTGCCTGGACTGGGAAGAGCTGCCTTTGCTGCTGGAGCTCCTGGTAGCCATAGCCTTGGTAGGTGAGGGCATGTGGAAAGCCTTGGAAGGTCTGTGACATCACCTGGGGTGGAGGAGCAGACCTGGACTTGGTCGGAGCAGGTTCAGCTGGGCCTGGAGGGTTGTGCAGAAGACCTGTGATCCTCTCCTTGATCACCTGGTACTGGGATTCAGACATGTCCGGTTGACGTAGGTGAGGAAAGGCTTTCTGTTAGTGGATGGTATGTCAGTGTGTACCAGCTGAGAGAGGAGATCTACGCTGCTTTTGATGGTGTCCCTGATCTCCAGCAGGACAGTGTGGCTCTGTCCCTCCGATCTGCCTCTTTGCCTCCTTTCGGTGGAGGTGGAGCTGGGGGTGGGGGTGGTTTGGTCTCTGGTGTCAGTGGCCTCTCCTTGCTCCAACTGCGTCAGGGGGTCCTCCACGTGCTCTGCCAAGGGGAGTGCAGCTGTCGGGGGGGTCTCCATCTTGGGGCACTCCACAGATACCTGCCTGGACACAGGAGCTTGCCCAAAAGAGTACTGGCTCTCTGTGGGCTGCCTGAGAGAGAGGGTTGTCACAGGGGATACTCCTCGGTGGCGGACCTCACCCTCCAAGAAGCTGCACTGGGCCATCACATAGGTCTTCCGGTCGGTGAGCTTGACCGCGGCCTGGCCAGATTTCTTGAGGTGCAGCTTCCCGTATCAGGTGTGCATGTGCTTCCACCACCCGAGAGGGACCTCCAAAGTGTAGCACAGACTCTCCGCCTTCTCTCTCCAAGCTGCATGCTTCTGCTTGCTGTCTCGATAGAGCCTGTGTCCCTTCCGCCAGAGGTACTCGTTCTCCCTCAGCCATTCGAGCACCTCATCCTCATGTTCCTCTTCGATGGAGTACTGTCTCCTCTCCCTATCGCGTGATTGCCTCTTCTTCCCTCTGGCAGGGCCTTCTGGGCCCTCATCAGAAGGGCTTTGAGGTTCTAGGGGCTGGTCCATCACACTACCACCACCAACAGCAGCAGCAAAAGCAGCACCAGCAGGACCAGCAACACCAGCAGCAGCACCAGCAGAGTAAGCCCCAGCAGAAGCCCCAGCAGCAGGAGCAGCATCAGCAGAGTAAGCACCAGCACCAGGAGCAGCACCAGCAGAAGTCCCAGCACCAGCAGAGTCAGCCCCAGCAGCAGAAGCCCCAGCAGAAGCAGAGTCAGCGCCAGGGGGTGGGATGGTGGCCCTGTCCTTCTTGCCAGGGCTGGCAGGAGGAGGCACAGGCTTCCTCTTCTTCCCCATATGTTGTTGGCTGGAGCTGTGTCTGGCAGCAGGTCTTTCATCTGAATGGTGACCTGCTTGCGAGCTGCATCCTTTTATATCCACGGGGCAGACGCAATGCATCCTCCCCGCATGCGCAGTGAATGCTTTGCATCCGCTAGGCATTCGCTAGGGGTCCGTGATGCATCCGCTTCATCCGCTAGGCATCCGCTCTGCATCCGCTCCTTCTGCTGCGCATCTGCTTCGCTGTGCTCCCCCAGAAGCCCTGCAGATGTGCCATCTGCTTCCATCTGCTTCCATCCGCTAGGCTTCCATGGAGCATCCGCTTTACATCCTCACTACGTCCTCTCCCCGTCCGTTACTTTCCATTGTTCTCCGCTCTGTTTATGCAAATTTGGGGCACTTTTGAGAGTGGATAACAATGGATGGAACATTTTCTCGTCCACTGTGTCCTTTTTACATTCGTTTTGCATCCGTCGGCCGATATGACAGGGCCTTTAAATAACTTTATAGACTTGAACAATGGGTCCTATACAACAACATGAAATTTTGATGTGGAGAAAAGCAAGATTTTACACTTAGAGAGGACAAACCAAAGTCACAAGTACAGTGTAGGTGAAATTATGCACCATGGGGATGGTCAGTATTAGAACATTTATTGTTGTGGTCTAGATGACCTGAATTGTGAGATGAGGATCTAGCCCCTAGTCTCCTGCTATTAGAAAAATATTTTCCTCTCTTTGCTCACTTTTCTATTTTGGAGTAAAACTAAAGTATTTGAAAAGATACTTACAGTGAGACTGGAAAAGATAAGGGATGTATCTGAGTTCTGTGTTGAAACAAGTTTTCCCCTTTCATATGTCTTTGTATACAGTTCAAACTAATTGCAGCAGGGGCATAGCTGTTATCATTATCCTGGCTATGCTGGTATTTAAAAATGAACACACAAAATAAAACTTCAATTGTAAAGCCCCTGTCACACTGCACCAACGGAAGCAAAGAGGATGTAAAATGGACAAAAAAGCTTGCCATCCGTTGGAAAACGCGATGCATCTGTTGTGTACTCACTGCATACGTTTTTCATACTCTCTATCCGTCCAGCATCCGTCTACTGTGATTTCATCTGCTCAAAAACTTTTGAGCTACACAAAACTTTTTGAACGGATGAAGTATCCAACGCGTCCGATCTACATCCACTACGCATACGGGGAACATCCGTTATGCGTCCGTTGTCATCTGTTACATGTCTGCGATATCCGCTAGGCATCCGCTGCACATCCGCGCAACTCAAATCCGCTCCAGCGGAAAACGGACACAGGGAAGAAGCGAAACGGACGCGGAACAAACACACAGTGTTAGTAGCACAGATGTAGAAAGGATGAAAGCGGATGCACCTCGGATATAAAGCATTAAAACGGACAAAATGTTTGTATAGGGGATGTATCTCGGATATTTAGGATGCCTGGAGGATGTCTGGAGGATGCAGAAGGACACCGAGCAGAAAACCTATATTTCCTATAAAAAGGGGGAGGAAATCACCTGGATCTCACTTTCAGTCCAACAGACGTGGGGTGCACACCTCTTCAGCCTTGCTCTTGCTCTTCCATAGCAACCATTCTTCTCCACCATGGATCATCGCACGTTCCTTTTGGTAGCTGCCATCATTCAACACCAGAGCTAAGCCCTCTTCAGGCTCTTTCACCTGTTCTACAGGAAGAAAAGGAGGCGGCCAAGAAGTGTCTGGGTCCGACGATGGATCGGGAGAAGAGCGGAGTTTGGACTCTATGACAAGCTGATGGTGGAGCTGAGGAACAAAGACACTCGTGCATTCCATCACTTCATGAGGATGCCACCAGCCATGTTTGATGAAGTTGTAGAGTGTCTGAGACACAGGTTGGCTTCCATCCCAGACCCTGGACTGAAGGTGGCACTGACTCTGTGGCCCCTGGCCTCTGGAACCACATACAGAAACATGCAGTATGCATGGAGGATGCCACAAAACAGCATCAGCAAAGTGGTCAGAGAAGTGGTGCAGGCCATCATCGAAGAATACGTGGAGGAGCTCCTCAAGTGCCCCACCACTGAACAAGGCTGGAGAAAACTTGCAGAAGAGTGGTATCAGAGGTAGAACTTTCCCTACACCATTGGAGCCATAGATGGGAAGCACGTGGCCTGCAAAGCTCCAGTCAAGTCAGGGTGCACTTATTTCAACTACAAGGGCTTCTTCAGTATCATCCTCTTCGCCATGGTCGATGCTGACTACAAGTTCATGTACATCGATGCTTCAGGCAACGGGTCAGCTTCAGATGCCCAGATATACAACGCCAGTGACCTCAAGGGTGGGATGGAACGCAACCTCATCATGAGTTTCCCAGATCCAGACCCCCTACCCAATGACACACAAGATGTGCTCTACTTCATCATGGGGGATGACGCCTTCTCCCTCAGAACCTACCTCATGAAGCCCTACACTTCCAGATACCTCACCCGTGAAGGGAGGATCTTCAACTACAGGCTGTCCAGGGCAAGACGGGTAGTGGAGAATGCCTTTGGCATCCTGGCCAACAGGTTCCAGGTACTTTTCACCACCATGCAGCATCACCCAGAGACTGTGAGGAGCATCGTGGAAGCTTGCTGCATCCTGCACAATCTCATGCGCACCCGCTACCCAGTCTTGCAGAACAGGCTCGTGGACCTCCAGCAAGGCAATGGGGACATGGAGCCTGGGGAATGGAAGCAAGGGCGAAACCTGATCGACACTGAGGATGTGCAAGGCCCCAACAGAGCTTCACGTGAAGGGAAGAAGCAGCGCAACCTCCTGAAACACTGGTGCAACTCCCCAGCTGGAGCAGTGGAATGGCAAGACAGGATGATAGATAGTTAATGGATGCTTCCTTGAGCCTGTCGCGTAACACTGATGAGATTGTGCCATGTATGTTGAGTGGCCTTGCAATGAATAGGGCATTAATAAAGAGTTGTGTTTATGTTGAAATGTGTTGATGAATGATTAAATTGTTATTGATAATAAAGGGCCATAGGTGTGGCACCTGGGAGGGTGGACCATCCTGTCCCACAATGCTTGCACTGGAGGTTTATCTATCCCACAACTATCCTTACCCATCCCACAGCTATCCTTACCATCCCACAGCTATTACCCATCCCACAGGTATCCCTGCCCATCCCACAGCTATTATCCATCCTGCAGATATACCTGCCCATCCCACAAGCATGCAAAGGCTTCTAAAAGTTTCCACCAACACTTTATTAAGTAAAAGAAATGACCCAAGTGTGTGAAGCAAAGATAATCTTTATTAATAACAGTTAAGTAAAGTGTAGGACTTTATTTAAAAAGCAAAAGGAACCAAGAAAAGTGTCCCAAGCAAAGATAAAGTCAACAGGTGACAACTCAGTCTCTGGAAATGTTCTCAGTCACTCTGAGGCACGTCCATGGTCTCAGGTGTAAAGGGTCCAGGGACTGTGGAGGTGGCAGTGGCTGGAGTGCTGGTCTGAGGCTCCATTGGGGTGCCTGGCCCCGAGAAGACAACAGGAGGTGGTGTGTTCAGGAAACTCTCAGAAAGCTGGCTCAGCCCAGTGAGGTTGAGAGGCCCTTCATCCAGGACCTGGGATGTCAGACACAGGACCGATGAAAGATGTTCTGAGGCCGGGCTTGGCTGTGGGGTGGAGGAAGGAGTATAGTGGGGATGTCTGGTCTGCAGCTGGGCGAGGTGATGCATCTGTGGCGTGCAAGGAAACATATGTGGTGTCGGTGGCATCTGTGGTATCTGTGGCATCAGTGGCATCAGTGGCATCTGTTGTGTCGGTGGCATCTATGGCGTCTGTGGCATCGGTGACATTGGTGGCATCAGTGGCATCTGTTGTGTCGGTGGCATCTGTGGCGTCTGTGGCATCAGTGGCATTGGTGGCATCAGTGGCATCTGTGGCATTGGTGGCATCTGTGCCATCGGTGGTGTTGGTGGCATCTGTGCCATCTGTGCCATCTGTGGCATCGGTGGCATCGATGGTATCGGTGGTATCGGTGGCATCGGTGGCATCGGTGGCACCTGTGGCATGTGAGGAACCTGTGCCTGGACTGGGAAGGGCTTCCTGTGCTGATGGAACTCCTGGTAGCCATAGCCTTGGTAGGTGAGGGGCTGTTGAAAGCCTTGGAAGGGCTGTGACATCGCCTGGGTTGTAGGAACAGACCTGGAGTGGGTGGGAGCAGGTTCAGCTGGGCCTGGAGGGTATTGCAGCAGCGCCATGATCCTCTCCTTCATGACCTGGTACTGGGGCTTGGCCATGTCCATGAGGGTCTGGGTCACATAGGTGAGGAAGGGCTTGCGGTTTGAGGATGGAATCTCGAAGTGTACCAGCTGAGAGAGGAGATCTGCACTGGTCTTGATGGTGTCCCTGATCTCAAGCAGGACAGTGTGGCTCTGTCCCTCCGGTCTGCCTCTCTGCCTGCTCTCTGTGGAGGTGGAGCTAGGGGTGGGGGTGGGTTGGTCCCTGGCTCGCTGCTTCTTCTTGCTCCCTGTGTGTGAGGAGAATCCTCCACATCCTCCGGCATAGGGTGTGCAGCTGTCGGGGGGGTCTCTGTCACGGGGCGCTCTGTGGACACCTGCCCGGACACGGTTACTGTCTCCTGTCCAGAAGAGGACTGGCTGTCTGTGGGCTGCCTGAGAATGAGGGTAGACAGAGGGGCTGCTCCTCGGTGGCGGACCTCACCCTCCAGGACCTCACCCTGCACTTTGCCATGACATAGCTCTCTCGGTCGGTGAGCTTGACCGTGGCCTGGCCAGACTTCTTCAGATGCAGCTTCCCGTACCAGGTGTGCATATGCTTCCACTACCGGAGGAGGACCCCAGCAATGTAGCCCAGGCTCTCTGCCTTCTGTCTCCAAGCCGCCTGCTTCCGCTTGGTGTCTCGATAGAGCCTGTGGCCCTTCCTCCAGAGGTACTCGTTCTCCCTCAGCCATTCGAGCACCTCCTCCTCATGCTCCTCTGCAATGGAGTACTGCTTCCTCTCTCCCTTCTCCTTGCCTTGCCTCTTCCTCCCCCTGGCAGGGACTTCAGCAGCAGGGTCTTCATCATCAGGACTTTCAGGGCTTTGGGGCTGGTCCACCACAGCAGCAGCAGGAGAAGCAGCAGGAGAAGCAGCACCAGCAGCAGGAGAAGCACCAGCAGCAGGAGCAGCAGGAGCAGCACCAGCAGCAGAAGCAGCAGCAGCAGAAGCAGCAGCAGAGTCAGCGCCAGGGGGTGGGATGGTGGATGTATCCCTCTTGTCATGGCTGGCAGAAGATGGCACAGGCTTCCTCTTCTTCCCCATGGTCTCTGATGAAGATGTCTCTGGCAGCAGGTCTTTCCTCTGAATATAAAAGGAGGCGAGCTGCCTCCTTTTATATCCGTGGGGCTGATGCAATGCATCCTCCCCGCATGCGCAGTGAATGCTACGCATCCGCTATGTATCCGCTCTTTCCGCTACGTGTCCACTTTGCTATGCTCCCCCGGAAGCCCTGCGGACGTGCCATCCGCTTCCATTCGCTTTCATCCGCTAGGCTTCCGTTGAGCATCCATTTTATATCCACGCTAGGTCGTCCCCCCCGTCTGTTTTTTTCCATTCTGTTTATGCAAATTTTTGCCCCTTTTGAGAGCGGATTAGAACGGATGGAGCCACCCCTGGATTTTTGGCCGTCCGCTGAGTCCTTTTACATATGTTTTGCATCCGTCAGGCAATGTGACCTAGCCTTAACACATAATGTAATACTGAGCACCAAATATGAAGCAAATGGCTGTACTTTGTGTTCTTCCCAGCAACTTGTATTTATTTTATTCTCAAAACATTTGAAATAGCTGTTTTCAGCTGGTGTATTTCAATTATTTTGCCCAATCTTTTTTTCGCCATTTTTGAAAAAGTGGAGATTCGCAGAGTCTATTGTTACTCTCGTTTGTGTACAAATAATGCAAAATTTGAATATATGAAGCAAAGTATTTGCAAAACAGAATTTACTATTAAAATATTTAATAATTTTGTTATAATAGCTGGCCTTGCTAGTAATAATTAAGACAACCCCCTGAAGTGGCAAATAAGAGACAAAGTAGTAATTGGCTAGCAATAATAACGATTACTATCAGACTTATTTTAAAAAGTTTGAACTTTTCAAGGGCTGAAAATTATGTACCAAGTCTTGAAAGGAGTGGGTTTCCTAGCAGTTTCTTTTTAAAGTTCAGCATTTACAAAAACCTGGGGAATTAAGAAAAGCAGAGTACCAGATTTTTGGGTAGTGCTACTTTGGAAGAAATGGGAAAGGTCTAGTTAGGAACTTGCCTTATGATTTAAATTTGTTTTCTGTGTGATCACACAGAAAACTTGTTAAGTCCCAAAATCTAAATGTTCCTTATTACTTTGTAATGTTAATGATCTGTGGGTAACTCAGCCTTTATTCATAATTTAGGCCATGTCTCTAATGTTTGCTTCAATATTTTCAGATGATTTTTTTTCTAGAATAACTTACTACTCTGTTATCTATTTACATCCAGAATCATTCAGTGGTTGCTTTGGAGCACTGAATTTTCTAGCCATAATTTTATGTTAACTTATTGTCCCCTTTTTAATTTTTCCAAAACTGAAGATTTTCATTTTAGTATTTAAAATTGAGGCAGCTTTATATGTTATATTTTCTTATTTTTAAACAAAGTTTAATTTTAGCTATCCCTGATGAAATTGGTTTATCTTCTAAGGAAAAAGTAAAGTCATATATATTTAGTCTATATGAAGGCCAAGAGTTACATCATGGAAATTATTTTGGTTTTTTATTTTTTAATTGAAGAAGTGTGGTACAATGTGCATGTGTTTCCTTTGATGTGAATCTGTGTGCATTTGGCTACATTTAATTTGAGATGTAATGTATTAACAAATTGATTTGCTCTAGTATGATGTAGACAAATATATTTGTATATTTTTGTATAGGTGTAGAATTTAACCTGATTGCTGTATGGCAGTATCTTAAGGCCCGGTCCCACTGGCCGATCGATGCAAAACGTATGCATAAAGGACACAGCAGATGAGCAAAATTTTGGGGGTGGATCCATCTGTTGTCATCCGCTCCAAAAAGTGGCGAAAATTTGCATAAACAGAACGGAAAAGAACAGAAAAGAATGGACGTAGGTAGTATGTAGCGGGGATGTTAAATGGATGTTCATAGGAAGCCTAGCAGATGAAAGCGGATGGAAGCGGATGACATCTCCGAAGGGGTTCCGGGGGGGAATTTCGAAGCGGAGACAAAGCGGAAGGGTTGGATGCATAGCAGATGAAGCGGATGCATCACAGACGCCTATAGGAAACAAAGCAGATGATACGCGGATGTATATCGGATGCAAAGCTTTCACTGTGCATGCGGGGAGTATGAATTGCGTCAGCTCTGTGGACATAAAAGGATGCAGCACGCACGCAGTCAACATACAGAGGAAAGATGTGCTGCCACATACATCTAGCAGGAACACCATGGTTTGTCAGTCAGGCAAGAAGAGGAAGCCGGTTCCTACTCCTTCCAGCTCTGGCAAGAAGGACAGAACCAGCATCCCACCCCCTGGCACTGACTCTGAAGCTGCTGCTGCTGATGTGGTGGACCAGCCCCAAGGCCTTCAAAGCCCTGCTGCTGAAGGCCCTGCTGCTCAAGTCCCTGAAGGCCCTGCTGCTCAAGCCCCTGCCAGAGGGAGGAAGAGGCAAGGGAAGGAGAAGGGAGAGAGGAAACAGTACACCGTTTCTGAGGAGCATGAGGATGAGGTGCTGGAATGGCTGAGGGAGAACAAGTACCTCTGGAGAAAGGGCCACAGACTGTATCAGGACACCAAGAAGAAGCAGGCAGCTTGGAGAGACAAAGCAGAGAGCCTAGGGTACACTGCAGAAGTACTCCTAGGATGGTGGAAGCACATGCACACCTGGTATGGCAAGTTATACCTCAAGAAATCCGGGCAGGCCGCTGTCAAGCTCACTGACCGGGAGATGTACATCATGGCCAAGTGCAGTTTGCTGGAGGGTGAGATCCGCCACCGAGGAGCAGCCCCTCTGTCAACCCTCTCCCTCAGACAGCCCACAGAGAGCCAGTCCTCTTCCAGCCAGGAGACAGCTACCCTGTCCAGGCAGGTGTCTTCAGAGAGCCCCACGGCAGAGACCCCCCCCGACAGCTGCACTCCCCATGCCGGCAGACTTGGAGGATCCCGTGGAGGATGACACCCTGCTGTCACAAATGGAGGAAGAAGCAGCAGCCACCAGAGGCCAACCCACACCCACACCCACACCCAGCTCCACAGGATGCAGGCAGAGAGGCAGACTGGAGGGCCAGTACCACAGTGTACTGTTGGAGATCAGGGACACAATGAAGACTAGCACAGAACTTCTCTCTCAGCTGGTCCACTTGGACAGAGCATCCTCGGGCCGGATAACCTTCATCACCTACGTGAGCCAGACCCTGAGGGACCTGCCCAAGGCCCAGTACCAGGTGATGAAGCAGAATGTTAAGCCTGGGTTCCCCAACCAGGGTTAGGTAGACAAGCTAAACAGAATGTGCAGCGTTAGTCAGATAGGCACACAGATAAATGAGTGAGCTAAGTTTGTATGTTTATTAACATACAGTAAAAATAACAGATACGCTTGTGCTATCAAGAATATATTTTATTCCAGTATAAGTTTATTGCATAGTCAAAAACAGTCCAATATTCATTTACCATGTAGTCAGTCCATTCAGGGATATTCAGTTAGCAAAGTCCATGTAGAATATCCTAGTGTCAGTTCACATAAATCAGTCCGTTGTTGTCTCTCCCGTTCGAGCAATGCAATCTTGCTTCCAAGCAGTAATCAGGGATCATCAAAGCCAGAGAGAGAGAGAGCAAGCTGTAGCCTTGCTACTTTTATATGGTTTTCATAACCACACCCACAATTGCTATTTTACATTTAAAGCTGCATACACAAACTATGATTCATAGTTAGTATTTCACCTAAAACAGTTAGGGTGAACAATGTTATCCCTAACACAGCACTTCTGCACAACCCTCCAGGCCCAGCTGAACCTGCTCCAACCCAGTCCAGGACTGCTCCTCCACCCCAGGCGATGTCACAGCCCTTCCACGGCTTTCAACAGCCTCTCACCTACCAAGGCTACGACTACCAGGACTTCCCACAGCAAAAACAGAACTCCCCAGTCCAGGCCCAGGTTCATCTCACGCCACAGATGCCAGTCCTCACCCAGCTGCAGACCAGACAGCCCTACTACACTCCTCCTTCCTCCACCCCACAGCCAAGCCTGTCAAGGGACAATCTGTCATCAGTCTTGGGCCTGATATCTCAAGTCCTTGATGAAGGGCCTCTCAACCTCACGGGACTGAGTCAGCTCTCGGACAGCTTCCTGAATGCACCATCCCCTGTTATACCCTCAGGGCCAAGCACCCCAATGGTGCCTCAGACCAGCACTAAAGCCACAGCCACCTCGACAGTCCCTGCCCATTTAACAGCTGAGACCATGGACATGACTCAGAGTGACTGAGAATAGTGTCAGAGACTGAGTTGTTCACTTGTTAAGTTTATCTTTGCTTAAGACACTTTACTTGGTTCATTTTGTTTTTTTAACAAAGTCATAAAGTTAAGAAAATTAATAAAGGTTATCTTTGCTTTAGACACTTGGTTCATTTTTTTACCTTAGTGAAGTGTTGGTGAAAACTTTGAAAAAATGGTTAAGCCTTTGCATGCTTGTGGGATAGATAAGGATAGTTGTGGGATAGATAAACCTCCAGTGCAAGCATAGTGGGACTGTATGGTCCACCCTCCCAGGTGCCACACCTATGGACCTTTTTTATCAATAACAATTTATTCATTGATCAACACATTTTAAAATAAACAAAGCTCTTTATTAATGCCCTATTCACTGTAGGACCACTCAACATACATGGCACAATCATCAGTGTTATGGGACAGCTTCAAGGAAGCATCCATTAATCATCTATCATCCTGTCTTGCCACTCCACTGCTCCAGCTGGGGAGTTGCACCAGTGTTTCAGGAGGTTGCGCTGCTTCTTCCCTTCATGTGAAGCTCTGTTGGGACCTGGTACATCCACAGTGTCGATCAGGTTACATCCTTGCCTCCATTCACCAGGCTCCATGTCCCCATTCCCTTGTTGATGGTCCACAAGCCTGTTCTGCAACACTGGGTAGCGGGTGCGCATGAGATAGTGCAGGATGCAGCAAGCTTCCACGATACTCCTCACAGTCTCTGGGTCATGCTGCATGGTGGTGAGAAGTGCCTGGAACCTGTTGGGCAGGATGCCAAAGGTGTTCTCCACCACCCGTCTTGCCCTGGACAGCCTGTAGTTGAAGATCCTCTCTTCACGGGTGAGGTATCTGGAACTGTAGGGCCTCATGAGGTAGGTTCTGAGGGAGAACGCGTCATCACCAATGTTGAAGTAGGGCACATCTTGTGTGTCATTGGGTAGGTGGTCTGGATCTGGAAAACTCATGATGAGGTTGCATTCCAGCCCATCCTTGAGGTCACTGGCGTTGTATACCTGGCCATTGCCTGAAGCATCGATGTACATGAACTTGTAGTCTGCATCAACCATGGCAAACAGGATGATACTGAAGAAGCCTTTGTGGTTGTTATAAGTGGACCCTGAGTTGGCTGGAGCTTTGCAGGCCACGTGCTTCCCATCTATGGCTCCAATGGTGTGGGGAAAATTCTACCTCTGATACCACTCTTCTGCAAGTTTTCTCCAGCCTTGTTCAGTGGTGGGGCACTTGAGGAGCTCCTCCACGTATTCTTCGATGATGGCCTGTGCCACTTCTCTGACCACTTTGCTGATGCTGTTGTGTGGCATCCTCCACGCATACTGCATGTTTCTGTATGTGGTTCCAGAGCTCAGGGGCCACAGAGTCAGTGCCACCTTCAGTCCAGGGTCTGGGATGGAAGTTGGTGCTAGGCTTGGCCAACCTGTGTCTCAGACGCTCTACAACTTCATCAAATATGGCTGGTGGCATCCTCATGAAATGATGGAATGCACGAGTGTCTTCATTCCTCAGCTCCACCATCAACTGGTCATACAGTCCAAACTCCATTCTTCTCACTATCCATCCTTGGACCCACACAGCTCTTGAACATCTCCTTCTTCTCCTTCTGTATAAAAGTTGAAAGAGTCTGAATAGGTTTTGGTTCTGGTGATGAATGAGCGCCGCTATCATACGGACTGTGTCATTATCCATGGTGGAGAACAATTGATGATGTTGAAGACCAAGACCAAGGGTGAAGAGGTCTGTACACCACAGCTGCTGGACTCATACTGAGATCCAGATGATTTTCTCCCCCTTTTTATAGGAAATATCGGTTTTCCGCTAGGTGTCCTTCTAAATACTCTAGGCATATTCCAGACATCCTAAATATATGAGATACATCCCAGATACAAATGTTTTGTCCATTTTTAATCCTTTATATACAAGATGCATATGCTTACATCCTTTCTATTTCCGTGCTACTAACGCTGTGTAGACATTCCGTGTACCTTTTGTTTCCTCCCTCTTTCTGTTTTCAGCTGCAGCGGATGTGAGTTGAGGGGATGGCCAGATGATGCAGAGAGGATACAGCAGACATTTAATGGATGATTATGGACATAGAACGTTTGTTGCCCATATATGTCACGGATGTATATCGTACGTGGCGGAAAGTTCATCCGTTCACAAAGTTTTGTGCAGCTCAAAGCTTCTTGAGCAGATGAAATCTCAGTGGATGGATGCTCGACAGATAGAGCGTATGAAACACGTATGCAGTGAGTACACAATGGATGCATAGCGTTTTCCAATGGATGGCAAGCTTTTTAAAAATATTTTACATCCTCTTTGCATCCGTAAGTGCAGTGGGACCTGGCCTTTAGTTTGGAGTTGATTGGAGTAAGGCAGCAACATCACTGATGACTGAATGGATAAATGAATGGATAAGTAAAAAGATTGGTATCTGCAGAATATGTTTTAGGTTAAGTTTTGAAGGGACAAATATCTGATCTGGTATTCAGAACTCAGATTCCATCTCAAAAAGTTGATTTTTTTTCTTTTATTCTCTTTTATTGGTATTCCGGAAACAGGTGTTTTGTAACAGACTGTGTCCATCATGGTAGCCATTTTGGGAATATGAAGCTTTTATTTTAAAAGGGTCCCAGATATTTTTGAATTCTATAGAGAAAGCAGATTGTGCAGAACTATATGCAATTGTGAGATTAATACTAATATGAATGGGCTTCTAAATTTGGCCTTATCAGCTGTTGTTAAGCAGATTACAAAAAAGCCCCAGTCCTGTGTTCCCTGAGGTTCAAGAAAATTACATTTTTAAAACAATTTCGTATAGATGCCACATTAAATAAAATCAGAATAACTGCATGAACTCTGATTCTGAGTGATTAATAACTTTTGCTTGTTTGGTTGCTTTATCTAAGGAAGAAAGGGAGAACTTGCCCATGTCTATTTATTTGAAATCAAAAGTAAATTTCAGTAGGATCTGTCTTGTATGCCCTTCTCAAACATTTGACTTCTACTAGCACAAATATTGGGAAGAAGACGATTTAAAACTCAGTTGGCCAAATATTTGCCCAGTGTCAGTTCTGAATTATTGTGCTTTAAATAATTACAATTTAATATTTTGGAATGGGTATTTGATATTTGGAATGATAACAAACACTGTGTGAAAACTGTAATTTCCATTTTCCAAACTTAGAATTTTATTCAAAGGAACATGGAACATAGAATACCTCTTGTGAGGGAAAACCAAATATCTAACATCTCCTGCCTGGAAAGCCCTATAGAAGGATCTAGACTAGAGGATTCTTACCTCTAGCAATCCATCTTGCTGCTTACAAGGCAATGATCAGATAAAAGGGGTCATTAGCCTAGATCAAATAGTAAAGGCCCTGTCACACTGCCCAATGGATGCAAAACGGACACAATGGTTGAACAAAATGTTCCATCCGTTGTTATCCGCTCTCAAAAGGGGCAAAAATTTGCATAACCGGATAACAACGGACGCGGGGAGGACGCAGAGCGGATGGAAAGTGGATGCGGAATGGAAGCCCAGCGGATGGAAGCGGATGGAGTAGATGGCACATCCGCAGGGCTTCCGGGGGGCCTCAGCGAAGCGGATGCGGAACGGAAAGAGCAGATGCACAGTGGATGCACAGCGGATGAAGCGGATGCAGAGCGGAAGCCTAGCGGATGCACAGCGGAAGCCGAACGGATGCCTGGCATTAATTGTGCATGCGGGGAGATGCATTGTGTAAGCCACACGGATATAAAGGGAAGCAGCTCGCACATGGCCAGCATTTGGAGGAAAGACCTGCTGCAGGATACATCGAGTCCTTGCCTGCCCTGCCTGCATGCCTGCCTGCAAGCCTTGCTGCCAGCCTTCCTGCCAGCCTGCCTCCAAGACTCCTGGCCAGCCTCCCTGCCAGCCTTGCTCTCTGCCTGCCTGCCAGCCTTGCTGCCAGCCTGCCTTCCAGCCTCTCTGCCAGCCAGTCTGCCTGCCAGCCTTGGTGCCTGCCTGCCTTCCTGCCTGCCTTCCTGCCAGCCTTCCTGCCAGCCTTCCTGCCAGCCTTCCTGCCAGCCTCCCTGCCAGCCAGCAACCCCACAACCATGGGGAAGAAGCGAAAGTCTCAGCAACCTGCCGCCATCCCTGGCAAGAGGGACAGGGCCACCCTCCCACCCCCTGTCCCTGACTCTGCTTCTGCTGGGGCTTCTGCTGCTCGGGCTCGCTCTTCTGGTGCTGGAGCTTCTGCTGAAGCTGCTCCTGGCGGTGGTGCTTCTGCTGCTGCGTACTCTGCTGAAGCTGCTCCTAGAGGTGGTGCTTCTGCTGCTCCGTACTCTGCTGAAGCTGCTTCTGGTCCTGCTGGGCCCTGCTGGTCCTGCTGGTCCTGCTGGTCCTGCTCATGCTCCTGGACTTGCTCGTCCTGCTCGTCCTGCTCGTGCTCCTGGTCTTGCTCGTCCTGCTCGTCCTGCTCGTCCTGCTCGTGCTCCTGGTCCTGCTGGTGCTGCTGCTGCTGGTGGTGCTGCTGGGGCTGCTGGGGCTCCTGGTCCTGCTGATCCTGCTGCTACTGGTGGTGCTGCTGCTGCTGATGATGATTATGATCCTGCTGGTGCTGCTGCTGCTGCTGTTGGTGTGGAGGAGCAGCCCATAACACCTGGGAGCCCCTCTGATGAGGGCCCATCTGGTCCTGCCAAAGGGAGGAAGAGGCATATGCAGGGACGGGAGAGGAGGCAATACTTCATTGAGGAGGAACACGAGGATGAGGTGCTGGAGTGCCTGAGAGAGAATGACTATCTGTGGTGGAAGGGACACCGGCTGTACAGGGACACCAAAAGGAAGCAGGCTGCTTGGAGAGAGAGGGCGGAGAGTATGGGTTACACTTCGGAGGTGCTCTTCGGCTGGTGGAAGCACATGCACACCTGGTACGGGAAGCTGCACCTGAAGAAATCTGGCCAGGCCGCGGTTAAGCTGATGGACAGAGAGACCTACGTCATGGCCAGGTGCAGCTTCCTGGAGGGTGAGGTCCGCCACCGAGGAGTACCAGGAGCCCCTCTGTCTACCCTCTCTCTCCGGCAGCCTGCTGAGACCCAGTCCTCTTCCGGTCGAGAGTCAGTCCCTGTCTCCAGGCAGGTTTCTGTGGAGCGTGCCACGGCGGAAAACCCGCGGACAGCTGTTGTAACCGTGGTGGAACACGTGGAGGACTCCCTGGTGCGGTGGGAGAAAGGAGACATCGAGTCCACCACAGTTGTAGCCGCATCCACCACCACCCAGCTCCGCCTCCACAGAAAGGCAGAGAGCCAGACAGCAGGAGGGGCAGAGCCACACTGTCCTGCTGGAGATCAGGGACACCATCCGCACCAGTATAGATCTCCTCTCTCAGCAGGTCAGCACCAACTCCTCATCCTTCAACCGCAAGCCCTTACTCACCTATGTCAACCAGACCCTCAAGAACATGGAGGCATCCACTGATGCCACCGAGGCCACCCACGACAATGATGCCACCGACAACAGCGATGCCACCGACAACAGCGATGCCACCCACGCCAGTCCTCACCCAGCTGCAGACCAGACAGCCCCACTACACTACTCCTTCCTCCACTCCACAGCCAAGCCCGGCCTCAGTACATCTCTCATCAGTACTGGGGCTGACACCTCATGGCATGGAGGAAGGACCTCTCAGCATCGCGGGTCTGAGCCAGCTGTCTGACTGCTTCCTCAACACACCGTCCCCTGTTGTCCTCTCGGGGCCAGGCACCCCAATGACAATACAGACCAGCACTCCAGCACCACCCACCTTCACAGCACCTGGACCCTTCACCCCTGAGACTGGGCACACCTCCGAGTGACCAATAAGAGTGCCAGAGATTGGGTAGCTGGCTACCTGTGGACTTTATTTGGACACTTGACTTGGGTCATTTTTGTTTTACAGCTTGTTGTTCAATAAAGTTTATCCTTGATTCACACACTTGCTTCATTTCTTTTTTTGTAATAAAATCTTGGTGGAAACTTTTAGAATTGGTTTAAGCCTTTGCATGCTTGTGGGATGGGTTAAGATAGCAGTGGGGTGGGCAGGGATACCTGTGGGATGGGTTAAGATAGCTGTGGGATAGATAAACCTCCAGTGCAAGCATAGTGGGACTGTATGGTCCACGCTCCCAGGTGCCACACCTTTGGCCCTTCATTAGTAAGCATTGATCCACACATTTGAACATAAACACAACTCTTTATTAAATGCCCTGTTCATTGTAGGCCCACCCAACATACATGGCCCAATCTCATCCATGTGATGAGACAGGCTGAAGGAAGCACCCATTAATCATCTATCATCCTGTCTTGCTACTCCACTGCTCCAGCTGGGGAGTTTCACCAGTGTCTCAGGAGGTTGTGCTGCTTCTTCCCTTCACATGAGGCTCTGATGGGGCCTTGCAAATCCTCAGTGTCTATCAGATTTCGCCCTTGCCTCCATTCCCCAGGCTCCATGTCCCCATTGTCTTGCTGGAGGTCCACGAGCCTGTTCTGCAAGACTGGGTAGTGGGTGCGCATGAGATTGTGCAGGATGCAGCAAGCTTCCACGATTCTCCTCATGGTCTCTGGGTGATGCTGCATGGTGGTGAGAAGTACCTGAAACCTCTTGGCCAGGATGCCAAAGGCGTTCTCCACCACCCGCCTTGCCCTGGACAGCCTGTAGTTGAAGATCCTCTCTTCACGGGTGAGGAGTCTGGAAGTGTATGGCTTCATGAGGTAGGTTCTGAGGGAGAAGGCGTCATCCCCCACGATGAAGTAGGGCACATCTTGTGTGTCGTTGGGCAGGGGGTCTGGATCTGGGAAGCCCACGATGAGGTTGCGTTCCAGCCCCTCCTTGAGGTGACTGGCGTTGTATACCTGGGCATCTGAAGATGAGCCATTGCCTGAAGCATCGATGTATATGAACTTGTAGTCAGTATCGACCATGACGAAGAGGATGATGCTGAAGAAGCCCTTGTAGTTGAAATAAGTGGACCCTGACTTGGCTGGTGCTTTGCAGGCCACGTGCTTGCCATTGATGGCTCCAACGGTGTGGGGAAAGTTCCACCTCTGATACCACTGTTCTGCAACTTTCTTCCATCCTTCTTCAGTGGTGGGGCACTGGAGGAGCTCCTCCAGGTATTCTTCGATGATGGCCTGCGCCACTTCTCTGACCACAATGCTGATGGTGTTGTGTGGCACCCTCCAGCCGTACTGCATGCTCCTGTAGGTGGTCCCTGAGGTCAGGTGGCGCAGAGTGAGTGCCACCTTGAGCCCAGGTTCCAGGCTGGGCCAGAAGTTGGTGTTTGCCTTGGTCAACCTGGGTGTCAGCCGCTGCACAACTTCGTCAAATATGGCTGGAGGCATCCTCATGAAGTTCTGGAATGCACGAGTGTCTTTGTTCCTGAGCTCCACCATCAGCTTGTTGTACAGTCCGTACTCTGCTCTTCTCCCGATCCATCTTCGGACCCAGACGCTTCTTGGCCGCCTCTTTTTCTTCCTGTTGTAGAGTTCACAGAGCCTGTAGATGGCTTCGCACTGTTGCAGAAGGATGGTGGCTGCCAAAAGGACTGTGTTACGATCCACAGTGGACATGACTGGATGCTGTGGAAGAGCAAGAGTCAGATGAAGGCTGCAGAGGTCTGCACAGCTAGGCTGCTGGTCTGAAAGTGAGATGCAGGTGAGTTGCTCCCCCTTTTTATAGGCAGTATAGGTGTCCCTTTGCATCCTCTAGGCATCCTCTAGGCATCCTCTAGACATCCTTAATATCTGAGATAGGTCCCCTCTGTGAACGTCTTTTCCGTTTTAAATGCTTTGTTTCTGTGCTGCATCCGTTCTGCATCCGTTCTGCGTCCGTTCCGCTTCCTCCCTGTGTCCGAGCGGATGCGAATTGCGCGGATGTGGAATGGATGCCTAGCGGATATAGCGGATGCGTACCGGATGCAGAATGGATGCGTAGCGGATGCGTAGTGGATGCAGAATAGACGAATTGGATACATTTTCCGCGCAAAAGTTTTGAGCAGCTCAAAACTTTCTGAGCGGATGAAACATGAATAAACGGATGCTGGACGTATAGAGAGGAAGCAAAACGGAGGCAGTGAGTACATCGTGTTTTCCAATGGATAGCAAGCTTTTTTGTCCCTTTTACATCCTCTTTACATCCGTTGGTGCAGTGTGACAGGGGCTTAAGACAAGAAAACATATCATATAGGCTCCTTGCCCACATGAAGATAAAGTGAGAGAGGGAAAAGCACATTAAGACTTAAAAGACAGTTGCATTCTGATTGTTCCAATAAAAGCAATTCTGGCTTTCAAGATATTATTTAGTCTGATAAACATTGTAGGGCTAACAAATTTCTTTATCCACTTCCTGTTTTAAAGGAATTGGAATGCAAAGGGGAGATGAGGTTAATTTTATCTATTAATTTGTATGAAAAAATTACTATTTATTTCTTCCAGTTATGTAAGAAAATGCTTGTAGGTAAGGGTATTTACAATAAATACTTACAACAAAATATTTTAGAAAATGTCTGACCTACTCAGAAGATAAGACCTTATTTTTGATGATGAAATAAATCCTTCTGTAAAGCTAGGCTGCCTCTTGGGGTTATAGGAACCAGTGTTGTGGAAAAGTGTAATCATGACTCTTTGTGGGGGGAAGTATCATGAAAACCATCCAGGTATGGCTGATGCGGAGCAACAACAAGAAAATCCTTAACTAAAAATAGATTTTATGGCAATATATAGACAAGGATACAGAAAATCAATTCATATCTGTCATTCTTGTCAGTTTGTATAAGTTAGGCTATGTCTTGTACCAGAAAATCACTAGAGATTGCTAGCTAACTTCATAGAAGTGCTTTTATATTGATTCTACTGGCTCTTTTTAAGAGGCAAAACTTTTTTATATTTGTAGAATGGGACTACATGTTATCTGTACGTTTTCAGTTTACAGTAACAATGCTGTACTGATTGATTTTGAATCTTGTAAATTATTACTGTTATTGATAACTATATTTCCAATCTGAGGATTGGATAACTTTTTCTAAACTAATATAATATTGGCCATGCATAATCTACCTGTTTCTAAGTGCTACACCCATAACAGGGAGATTTAAAAGATGACGTCAGACTTTTCATTGATCCTAAAATACCTTAAAAAGACATGTGTTTTACTTTCAAAAACAACCATTTATACTGTCTCCCCCCCCCCCTTTTAATTGGGAATTTATAGGCATAGTCTTATTGTTCCAACTATGAAGAGAAAGTAATAGGGATTATTATCATTAAATTTGTAATGGTTGTCCACTGGATATCTTACAAAATCCAAGAAGCAATAAAAAGAGCTGAGAACATAAAACAACATAAACTGCATGGAGTAAAGAATAAATAAAAGTTAAGAACAAAAAGAATTCAACAAGAACCCTGCAAACATATTCAACCTGGGCCTAGGGCAGTGATGGCTAACCTTTTTGGGCTCCTGTGCCAAAAATTGTGTGCAAGCTTGCGTGCGCGCACTCACATGCCAGCACCCAGAAGGCAATGCTCCCTGCACATGCCCCCTGCACATGCGTGTGCAATCTCTCACCACCACCATCTCTTATCTGCACTGTGCCTCATAGCTGATTTTTGGCTGGTTTGAGGCCTTTTTCGGCCCCCCAGAGGTTTGAAACAAGCCTGTGCAGGCTTTTCAGACCAAATAGTCCCATTTTGTCACTTCCTATAATACGGGAAGTGACAAAACGGGCTATTTTTCAGCCTGCAAAGCCTGCAGAGGCTTTTTTCAAGCCTCTGGGAGGCCAAAAAAGGCCTCAAACCAGCCAAAAATCAGCTGCGAGGCATGTGCATGTTCAGTGAGGTAAGTTTGCCTGTGGCTTGCGTGCCAGCACAAGTGGCTCTGTGTGCCACTTATGGCACGTGTGTCATAGGTTTGCCATCACAGGCTTAGAGCAACCATACACAACTATTGGGGGCAGGGAATATGAGAATATTTAAAATAAAATTCACTAACTGTGTCAATCAGTTCCCACTAATTTCAACCAGATCTTTTTCTCTCTCTCTCCATTAAAAAGCAGCAAAATTCAACTATCACAAAAGTCAAAGAAAGACTCATTTTTACCCCATATAACTCACATTCTAGACCATTCCAGGCTAAAGGTTTTGCTCTGCTTGAGCTTCTCTGAAGCAGAGCCAATTCCAACTTTTAAGAATGGTCTCAATGTCAGGATGACTTTACTGATGAGTTTTTAGCTTGGAATTCAGCTATATAGTTTACAAAGCACTAGTGCTTCTATAAAGGTTAAATGAAAGGGAATACCTCCAGTGTGATAAATCTCCCATAAACAGCAGAACCAACACACTTGAAGCTATGATGTGTTTTTTAGCATTGTTTTCTTTCATACCAATTTGATGGAAAGTTGCTTTGACAAAAGTTTCTGTCATGATGGGAAATGGAAGCCTGCAGTGAGTTCTTGCCAATGCACTTTAAGTAAGGTGCTATGATTGATATTTTTTTTTACTGCAAAAAATTTTGAAATTCACTACCAAATGCAGGCTGTTTGTACTGATGATAATGTTGACACAAGTACTGTAGGTCTCTCCACCAAAATGTGTAAATATGACAAACCAGGAAGAGCTGCTTTGCTTGATCAAGAATGAAGTGGACAACCTGTGACAACAATCAACAAGTTTCACATGAGAGGTTGATGAACTGATTAAAGATAATTAGTGGATCACTCAAAGGAAAATTGCTGTCAAGTTTGGCATTTCTTTTTTTTATGTTTATTTTATTTTTCTTTATTTTATTATTTTATTTTTTTTACAAAGCTTTATTTTTTACAACAAATATACAAACAAAACATAAAAACATAAAGCCCTCTTTCAATTATATACATACAGTGTGTCAGTTGGTTACAATCTTTTGTGGTATCCTTTTTTTACCATTACTCACAAGTTATATAAATTTTCACCTTATTAGTCTAGCTTATGCTTATATAATATTAATTATTAATTTCTTATTACTTATTAATTTTTCCCAGATATTCTAATTTTCATTATGATTTAATCTTATACATTCATCCAATGGTTATATATTTTATACTGTATTCTTTATCAGTCTATTAACTTTTATTGTAAGACTTACTAATCTATTTCTTTGCCATGTCTTTTTATCTGACCATTGATAAAATAAAGCCCATATCATATAAAATTGTTTATCTTCTTGTTCTTTAATTTCAAATGTCAATTTACTCATTTTGGCACAGTCCATGATTTTCTTAATAATTTCCTCCCTTTTCTCATTTTTTTTATTTTCTCATTTTTCCAATTCTTTGCAAATACAATTCTAGCCGCAGTTAAAATATTTACAATCAAATATTTCAATTCTTTACAATATATTTCTGGTATAATTCCCAATAAAAATATCTCAGGTTTAAAGTCTATGTGTTGTTTTGTCATTTTTTCCAACCATGTGTGGATTATAGTCCAATATCTTTTTGCATCTGAGCATGTCCACCACATGTGATAATATGAACCAGGTATCTGATGACATTTCCAACATTTATCCAATTTATTCTTGAACATCCTCGCAATTCTTGTCAGGGGTAAGTGCCACCGGTAAAACATCTTATACAAATTTTCTTTATATGCAGTTGACATTGTCATTTTATAATGTTGAGACCACATTTTTTGCCATTTATCTAAATCAATCCCATATCTGAAATTTTCCCCCCAAACAATCATTGTTTCTTTTACTTGTTCTTCCTCTAATTTAAACTCTAACAAATGTCCATAAAGTTTTTTTATTACTTTTTCATCAGTACATGTCAAAATTTTATCTAAATCAGTCAACTTATCATAGATACCTTCTGTTTTAACATCTTTATCAAATCTAGATTGTATTTGCAAATATGAAAACCAATTCATTTTTACACCTTGTTCTTCCAACACTTGCATAGATTTAAGTCTACCCTTTTCATTCAATATCTCACCATATCTAACTGTTTGTTCCTTTGTATATATTATTGGATAGAAAAAGCTTCAATAGTAGATAACCATAGCGGAATTTTAAAATAATATTGCTTTTTTATCTTCTCCCAGTTTAGAAACAATCTTCTCGAATATAATGTCTTCTAAAATACCCCTGTGGTTTAGTTCCCTTATATCAGAAGAAGGCATGCTACCCTAAATGGCAAGTCATGTCCTTCTAAATTCAAAAGTCTGGTATTCCTCAGTGTTATCCACTCCTTTACCCACATCAGACTCGTCGCTTGGTAGTATAATTCCCAATTGGGCAAAGCAAATCCTCCTCTTATTCTTGCGTCTTGTAGCAATTTAAGTTTTATTCTCACTTTCTTCCCCTGCCAAATGTATTTTAGCACTATTTTGTTTAAATCTTCAAAAAAATTCTTTCCCTAATCTAATTGGAATTGTCTGGAATAAGTATAAGATTCTAGGCAATACATTCATTTTAATTGTAGATATTCTCCCAATCAGTGATAATTGTAAATTTTCCCATTTCATCAAATCTGTCGCAATCTGTTGTTTAAGTTTGAGATAATTGTCTTCCTTAAGTGTGCTTCATCTTGGTGTTATATGTATCCCTAAATACTTAACCTTGTTTGTGACCTGGATCCCCAAAACTTCCTCCAATTCTTTCTTTCGTTTTACTAACATGTTCTTTGCTAAAATCTTTGTTTTATCTTTATTTATTTTCAAACCTGCTACTTTCCCATACTCTTCTATCTTTTCTATCAGTTTAGATGCAGACTCCAATGGATCCTCTAATATAAATACCAGGTCATCTGCAAAAGCTTGTAATTTATACTCTTCTTTTTAAATTTTCATTTCTTTTATTTCTTTTTCTTTTCTGATGTTCAGTATTTCCAGTGTTAACCCAAACAACAGAGACAATAGTGGAAAGCCTTGTCTGGTCCCTTTTCTTATATCTATCAAATCTGTTAACTCTCCATTTATCATAACCTTTGTAGTTTGTTTATGATACATTGTTTCGATGGCTTGAGTAAATTTTTTACCAAAGCCCATTTGGTCCAATTGTAACAGCATAAAATGCCAATTCACATTATCAAAGGCTTTTTGTGCATCTATAAACATCAGAGCCATTTGTTTTTCAGGATGTGCCTCATAGTATTCCAGTGTATCTAAAATTATTCTCATATTATCTCTAATCTGTCTCTTTGGCAGAAATCCATTTTGATCAGGATGAATAAAATTGTTTAAGTATTTTTTCAGTCTTTCTGCCAGAATTGAAGCAAAAATGTTATAATCTGAATTTAATAGTGATATAGGTCTGTACTTTTTAACTTGCTGTGGGTCTGTGTCCTCCTTTGGTACAAGTGTGATATATGCTTCTGACCATGTTTTGGGTATTCTCTTCTTTGTCATAATTTCATTCATAATTTCTAATAAGTGAAGATTCAATGTTTCCTGGAATGTCTTATAAAATTCTACTGGCAAACCATCCAGACCTGGTGCTTTCCAAATGTTTTGCTTTTTTAAAGTTTCTGTTAATTCCATCATTGTTATATTATTTTCTAACATTGTTTCAATATCTTTGGGTATCTGGGGCAAATTTGCTTCCTGTAAGTATTGTTGAATTCTTTCTTCCTGAACATCCTCTTGATGGTACAGTTTTCCATAGTAATCTTGAATAATTTTTTTCTTCTCCGCATTTCCATAGCATACATATCTTGTTCATTTATCGATTGATTTATTCTTCTCAAGTCTCTTTCCTTTCTCAGTTTATACGCTAGCCATCTGCCTGGTTTGTTTGCATCTTCAAAATAGTTCTGCTTAGCATTTTTAATTTTTTCTGCTATTTCTTCTTTTTCCATTAACCCCATTTTATGCTTAGTTATGTCCATTTTAATTTTAATGTCCTTTTTTAAGGAAATTTCTGTAGTTCTTTTTCCAACTTCTTGTAGTCATCTTCCAATATTTTAAGGATTTTTTTTCTGTTTTATATTTCTTTTCCTTGTATAGTTCATTATCAAACCTCTTGTATAAGCTTTCATCGTGTCCCAGAGGTTCTGTAATGATGTATCCTCTTTTGTATTTTCTTTAAAGAAAAAGTCAATTCTCTCTCAATTTTCTGTTTAAAGTCTTTTTCCTTTCATATAGTATTATTTAAAGTCCATCTAGATCTCCTTTTTTGTCCTTTCCATTCAAATGTTATTGGATTGTGATCTGCTCAGGTACTTGCTTCTATTTCAATGTCTTGTATGTTAGAAAGCAATTCTGTTGATATCCATATCATATCTATTCTAGACTATGATGCATGTCTATTTGAATAAAAGGTATATTGTTTATTTTCCGCATTTCTCTCTCTCTATGCATCTTTTAAGTTTATCTCATCTATCATTCAAAAGAAGGATTTTGGCAATGTCTTTCTATTTTTCTTTGCTGTTTGTCATTTATTATTCCATTAAAATCTCCCATCAGACAGATATTAGCAAAGTCCAGTTCAATTATTTTCATATGTAATTTCCTATAAAAACCATCTTGATTATCATTTGGGGCATAAATTGCTATTAAAAATGTCTTTAGATGATTGTCTGTTATCTCCACCATCAAAATCCTTCCATCATCATCTGTATATATTTGTTCCGCAGGGATTGTATCTCTAATGTATAACACCACTCCTCTCTTTTTACAGTGTGTCAACGCTATAAATAATTTCCCTAATAATATGTAATCATGTTGTTTTTTAATATGTACTTCTTGTAGGCAGATTATATCAAATTTTAATTTCTCTAACTTATGAAATACTTTTCTTCTTTTAATAGCGGAATTAAGCCCATTTAAATTAATTGTAATCAGTTTATTCTCATCCATTTTAGACTTTATAAGAAGGATTTGTTGCTCTAGTAGATTTTGGTTCTCGTTCTCTGGGTACATCACCTATGGCTCTTTTTCTTTTTCAATTACTGCTGTACGTTTCTCTTGAAATTCAATTAACAACTCTTCTTTTCTTGTATCTTCTTCCCTTCTTCTAAAATATTCCAGATAAAGTAACTCAACTTTTTCAAGTGTATCAATTCTGTGTCTTTATTCCTGCCAGATAAATACGAGACCTTCGGGTATCAGACATCTGTAATTTATTCCTCTCTTAAGTAACTCTCTGGTCAAAAATAAATATTCTCTTCTTATCTCTCTCACTCTTCTCAGTACCTGTTTCAGTACCTCTATTTCTTTATCTTTGTACTTTAGAGTTTTTTCTCTTGCTGCCTGCAGTATTTGTGATTTAATTATTTTCTTAGTAAACCTGATATGAACTTCTCTTGGCAGTTTATTTCTCATCACATGTTTTGTATAAACATGAAAAACCTCATCCATTCCATCCATCATCTTCTCTTTAGTTACCTCTAATGCTTCTGCCAGGATTTCTGTCATCATTTCAGCAACGTTTTCACCCTTTTCTTCTTCTATATTTTGAAATCTAAGCTAGAATTCTGATCTATCAATTTCCCATCCCAATGATTGCAGAGATCTGCCCTTATCTCTCTCCACTTCACTCAATTGGGTTTCCATATCTCCAATCTTCTTATCTCTTTGTACAGCTTGTTCTTAAATTTTCTTAATTCTGTCCTCGTATTGCATCATCATCTGTTGAATATTTTCAATTTGTTCATCTGTCTTTTCCATTCTTTGCTCAATATTCTCTGTTCTCTTTTCAATATTCTCTGTTTTTACTTGTATCTTCTGAATTCCTTGCATAATCATCTGCAGTGTCACTTCTTTATCCTTCTCTTGTTGTAACATCACCTGTATTGATCGTTGTCCTCCAGATGATGAGGAAGAAGTCAGGACTGAAGAAGCTGAGGCTGGTATTTTTCTGCTCATCTTAGAGTATAATAGAAAAATTGAAAAGAAAAAGCAAAAGCAGCCAATTGCTACTCCAGTAAAAAAAAAAAATTAAATAAAAGCAAAAGTTAAAAATAAAAAAGGGGAGGGAAAAAATCTTCAGGCACTTGAATACCTTAATCCAATTGGTTCCAATTGTGTAGGAAAAAAATATAAAATAGAATTTTTTTTCATCTTTTAGGGTGTTCTCTCCAGAAAAAAATAAGTAGAAAATTATCTCACCAAGCTGACATACTTTCTTTCCAGCTTTCTTCCATTCTGGAGCTGTCCCAGCCTCAGCATCTTTAATGGCTGCCTCTCCACTTTGGGAAAAAAGGACTTCTCCTGGATCTACCAGGGACTTTGTGATGTCCCTGGGATTGATAGGATGTGCCCTCCTCTATCACCATCTCTATGGGATGGTTTAGGTCTGTTGGGACCATCCTGCAATGGAGATATCAGCAGTGATCTCAGAGCTTAAAGATCACATGCTGTACTGCTGTGATGTAAGCTCCATCCTCCTCAAGTTTGGCATTTCAAAGGAGCATATGGGTCACATTATTGATGTTCTTCAATAAGAGAAGATTTGTGTAAGAAGGTTCCTTCTATGATGATAGCAGAAATGAAAGCTTTAGGAGCTGCAATTTGCCTGCAATTGTTATTTTGCTATGAGAATAAAGATGAGGAATTTCTTTAAAGTTTCATGGACAGGAACTCGCCATTGTAATCCAGAAACAAAACATCAGCCCAGAGGGGGTATTCAGCAGATTCTGACCAGTTCTGGAGAACCGGTAGCAGAAATTTTTGAATAGTTTGGAAAACTGGCAAATACCATCTCTGACTGGAGATTTTACAGTATCCTTCCCCTGCCAAGCCATGTCCACAGAACTGGTATTTAAAAAGATAGAAACCCACCATTGCATCAATCTATGGAATACTGTCACAAAGCTTTACCTGTGATGGTGGAATGGGGGGTTGAATAAAAAACCAGCTTTGGGAGGAAAACTCTCAATTTGGGGAAATGCAGATAGTGTTATTCACATGGATTTCCAAGATTCTTTGCATATGGAAGAGAATCAAGCTTACAGTTTCCCCCATGCATTCTTCTTCATGACAGTGTACAAATTTCTGGTTATTTGGTCTTATTTAAACTTTGCTTCCAACTGTTCACAGAGAATTGACCAGACAATAATGAAGAAAACAGGAGGAGGAGAGAATAATTCATACTGACTCTCCAGTTTGGTTATTGCTTTCATGCAATTTCTCCAGTATGGCAACTATCTCCAACAACCCTTTAATCTATTTTATGATACTGAATGAACACATTGCAAGCAAATAGTCTGGCCCAATGCAGAGAAAATTATGTGCTGAGGTTCTTTCTCTATGAGTTCAAAATGTTCTAACAAAGTGGAGGAAAGATGTTCTATTATCCTTTTTTTTAATGCCTGGAACTTTTGCAGGCAAAGTAGATTCTCTACCACTGAACATTCCTTTTACTGCAAAGTTAGAATTTGGTTCCAAACATCAACCCAGGACATACAAAATGAAATAGAAATCAAAAGGAAAAGAATATCAGGATCTGTCGTTGTTGTTGCTGCTGCTTTAGATCTTTTCTTCCATACACAAACCCCAGATTCAGATTAGAAAAACCCAAGAGACTAACAGCAAAACCAGTGACCTCCTTGTGTCAAACCTTTCCACTAAACAGTTTGAACATGGTCTTATCTCATGATCCGAAAATAAAACCATCCACTATTGCTTGCATTTGCACCAGAGTTTTTCACTCTTTGAACAATGTACCCTTTAATTTCAGTAATGTTTTGTTGCATGCCTTCAGATTAAAATGCTATTTCTAACTGTCACTTAATAGGTTTTAATGAAAGCAATTTATTAGACATTATGTACTTAGTTTAATCTAACAGGGTAACTAAACATTCAGATAACCAAGGATGGGATAGAAGGAAATCTATATCACTCTAATTTGCATTGTATGTTCTTCTCATTGAGTATAATTGCTATTGACTGCCTAGAGGAACACTTGCCAAATCACAAATAATCAGGAAAAAATATAATTAAGTAAAATAAGCACATTCAGGCAGAAGTATGAGAAGGGAGGAAGGGAAGAATTCTAATATGGCTTAAATATGAGATGCAAAGACATACACATACGCATACAGAAAAAAAAGAGATGGTCTACTCTAGACTCTCAAATTGTAATGGCTTCAAAATACTGTGGTTCTTCATAAAACATAGGATCTGGCCCCTCATAGTAATTATATCCATGATATAACTCTTTACTGTCACCTAAGGTTCAGATTGTTACAGCTCAGATCTAGTAGCCTTAAGAACAATCAGACAATCATGTTAAAATGCTATCCTCCTCTCTTTCAGCTGATATAAAGTTCATTGTCCAAAATGAAAATTGGTATTCTGCTTCATCATGATGCTTGATGGGTAATATTGCTTTAAGAACATGATTGGTAGATTTCCCTAGCTTTTTTTTCTTCCACGGAGACTCCTCGGCAAATGGTCGGGGAGGGGAACTAAAACTCACCATCTGCTACAGGTGGTGAAATGGAGAGAAGCATAGGCAGGGCTGGTGTTTGGAACAATTGCTTTAGGTTGCCTGAGTAATAGGTTGCAGGAATGGAGAGGTGCTGGGTTGCTGTTGCTTATCAGTCAGTTTCTGAGCATGGGGCTAGTCCTCTTCAGGGCCCAAATGTAGCCTGGCTGACAGGTCACAGGTATAGGATGAAGTGAGAAGGGTATTAGCAGTAAGCAAGTTCCTCCCTTGGGAAACAACAGTGCTGGCAGCAAGTGACTCTGAGTGAAGGTAACCTATGGAGAGACTAATTATATAGGCAAAATGGCACCTCACCCCAAGGTAATAAAAACAGTGAAAAGTATTACTACATAAACTTTTTGTCAGCAGAAATAATTAACATTCTGCAGTGCATTTCCTTGTGAGGGGGAAAGCAACACAAAGCTGGTAAAAGTTGCCTTTCATGGTTTAACAAAGTCTATGCAGCATCAGACTAGCACTCTCTGAAGACTCTGTGCAAAAGACCATTAAACTCATCTGTACAAGAAGCCCTCATAAAACTCCTCATGCTCTTTTGAAAGAAACATTGACCATCAGGTGGATAGATCATGTCTCCATGAAAGCCAGTGACTGGTTTCCATGGCAATTCAAACAAAAAATGATCATGGGCACATTTGCAACAGCTTAAAATGGCCAATAGAAGCTGGGCAGGACCCAACACTAACTATGTCAACAACCACATTGTCCATGGAGCTGTTGGAATGTGTACATGCTAAAGTTGGGTCAGAACAAGAGATTAAATACTCCTCTACATCTGCCATCACCAAATATGACTTTAATTATCTTTGGTGATTTCAGATGTATAGGAGTATTTAGATGTCGACTTAAGTATACAATATTTAGTTGTGAGCTTGAAATGAAACTAGGTTACTCGGGCATATTTGTATAATGGTTAGAGAGATAAAAACCAAAACTGAGCTTATGTGATTGACCAATGGTTTTTGATGAAGCATCTAGACAAATATAACTTTGATAGGATTGGGAGGTGGAGTAAGGCAAGACCTGCCGATTTTGCCCAAACAGAAGTAAAACCTACAAGATTAGAATGTGACTTCAATTTAAAAAAAATGAAGGATACTTTCTCCTCGTCCAACACACTCTTTTGAAAATATCTAGTGTATTATATAATAGCTGGCCAGAAGCATAAGGACAGAATAATGGACAGCTAAAATGCTTACTGCTGTTAATTTGAGGTGCATCTAGTAAAGGCCATGTCACACTGCCCAACGGATGCAAAAAGGACACAACGGACGAGCAAAATGTTCCATCCATTATTATCCGCTCTCAAAAGGGGCAAAAATTTGAATAAGCAGAGCAGATAACACGGAAAGGAACGGACGTGGGGAGGACGCAGAGCGGATGTATAGAGGATGCAGAGCGGATGTATAGAGGATGCGTAGAGGATGCGTAGAGGATGCAGAGTGGATGCATAGAGGATGCAGAGCGTATACAGAGCGGATATGTAGAGGATGCGTAGAGGATGCAGAGTGGATACGTAGAGGATGCAGAGCGGATGCAGAGCGGATGCAGAGCGGATGCAGAGCGGAT